>CAJNIZ010008065.1:0-11625 GCA_905231905.1 Symbiodinium pilosum
GGTTAAGGGTTAGGGGTTTAGGATTTGGGGTTTTAGGGTGTAAGGTTTTGGGGTTTAGGGTTTGGGGTTTTCGGGTTTAGATTTTTAGGGTTTAGGCCACTATTAGACCTTAAGGGTACCTTAATCTACCCTTGATAGGGTCCCAATAGTGAATTTTAGGGTCTGATAGCCCATAGTGGTATGTAGTAGGGTTTAGGGTGTAGGGTTTTAGGGTTTGGGGTTAAGGGTTAGGGTTTAGGGTTTTCGGGTTTGGGGTTTTAGGAGCTAAGGATTTAGGGTTTTAGGGGTTTAGGTTTTAGGGTTTGAGGGATTGGGGTTAAGAGTTTTACGGTCTAGGGTTTGGGGTTTGGGGTTTTAGGGTTTAGGGTTTAGGGTTCGGGGTTCAGGGTTTAGGGATTGAGGATTGAGGGTTTAGCGTTGGAGAACTCCCAGGCCCTTATAAGGTTGAGGGATCAAAGATTAGGGGTTCTATAGGACATAGGGCATCTCAAAGATTTAAGGGGTTAGAGGTTAGGGATTCGGATTTCGGTTTTCGGGTGGAGAGTTTAGGGATTCTACTGCTTTTTAGGGATCACCGCACGGTTCAGGAATACCTGCGAAACCCTACACCCTAAATCTAAAACCATCGTCCCTAAACCCTACGCCCTAAACCCTAACTCCCTAAATCCCAAACCCCAAGCCCTACATCTTAAACCGTAAACCCGAAAGCCTCAATCCTAGAACCCTAAATCCTTGAATTCCACAAAACCCTAAACCCAAATCCGTAAGGATGATGGCTTGAGCCCACTTGGAGCCTTCAACTACCTTAACCTACCAAAACCTCCTTTTGTGTAGGGTCCTATTATATTCCCTAATATAGAAGTTATAGGAAACCTACAAAAAAGGTAGGTTTTGGTAGGTTAAGGTACTTATATGAGCTAGAATCTAAACTCCTTAAAGGGGGTTTATGTAGGGAATTATATATAGGGGACTATTATGGGGGCTATTAAAGGGGATGCTAGGAGTTTAGACTATAGCTCAGATGAGCTAGAATCTAAATTCCTTAATGGGGGACTATATAGGGGACTATTATAGGGCTTATTAGGGGGGATACTAGGAGGATAGACTTTGGCGCATATAATCCCGTGCGTGGGTGATCCCTATATGGGGGCGTATGGTTTAGGGTTTAGACTTTGTTCCTACAATGGGGATTAGGGTTTAGAGTTTATCCTATCTGGGGTTTAGTGTTATTCCATACGGGGGTTTAGGGTTTAAGGTTTTGGGTATGTAGGGTTCAGGGTTTAGGGAGTAGGCTCATAACCCAGTTATGAGTACTTACTGAGCCATGCGCCTCCAAGGAGCGTTTTGAGCTCCAGTTGAATAGAATCCCAAAAGAGACCCTTACACATCCAGATGTTTAGGATTGAAGGTTTGTTTCGTGCTTAGACATCCAGATGGACTTAAAGCCAGTTTCGCCCATGTTTAGGGTTTAGGGTTTAGCAGTACAGTTTGCTGCCGTTCCTCGTCGTTTTTTTTGGCAGGGCTCTGCACAGGTATGAATATGTGATGATAAGCCGGGTCCGGTACATTTTCCTTAAAAGGGCCACTTCAGGATTGGCCCCATACACTATGAGCCCCTCCGAAAGGAAAATGATATCAGTAGGGCTTGTCAGGGGCTGTCAGTCTTACGCGGAGGGCTATACATACAAACCTTTATCCCTAAGCCCCAAACCCTGAAACCCTGATGCGTAAATCCGCAAAACCCGTACCCTACATCCCTAAACCCTGTACCCTAAACCCCAACTCAGCACCCTGTACCCTAAACCGTAAAGCCATTCGTTTTGGTATCTCGCCCGCAAGGCATCAGCATGAGGGCGGCTCCTTCTGGCATTCCAAACCTGTCTAATCTCGCCTAATAAGGCATACTCGATGTAGGGCTAAGGAATTACCCATTTTCTGGTCCCTTTATAACCCCTAAACCCTGATCCCTTAAACCCTAAGTCCTAAACCCTGAAACCCTAAACCCGCTCAGGAGAGGTCTAGGATTTGAAGTTAGAGGTTTGGCGTGCAGGGATTTGGGCTGTCGGGCTAAAGGGTCTATAGGGTTGAAGACTGTAAGGATTTTGTGGTTTATGTTTGGGTTTAGAGGTTCAGAGTTTACGGTTTGTGGTTTAGGGTTTAGGGGGCAGTGCAGGGTGCATATTGTGGGTTTCAGAGATTGTTGAAAGAGTTCCTTCGCAGTAGTGGTGAGGTTGTATGGAATGCCATGGATACCAGAAGTAGGCGCAGCAGCTTTTGCTCAACAGCATGGTGTGGGTATGTACGGCAGCCTAGGCCACAGCAGCAGAAGTATAATAATGTTTAGGGTTTAGGGTTTGGGGTTTAGGATTGTTTCCTGGCACATCCTTTGCAATCAACAGGTT
The DNA here is from genome assembly GCA_905231905.1 of Symbiodinium pilosum. Lineage (NCBI taxonomy): Eukaryota > Dinophyceae > Suessiales > Symbiodiniaceae > Symbiodinium > Symbiodinium pilosum. Next base: position 2,403 of record CAJNIZ010008065.1, read on the forward strand.
GTGGTTTGAACTGGGAGTTTTTCTGATAGGTTCAAACAGTCAACAGACATGTTGTGTGAGACTGCAGGGCCCTTCATTTTCAGATCTGATGAAGCAATCTTCAAGCAGAGTCAGCTCAAGTTTTTGTCTTCAAAAAACATAGCAAAACAACGCACAGTTGACAAGTAAGAGGTAGGTCAAAGTGGTTAAGGTTTAGGGTTTGGGGGTTTTAGGTTTTAGGGTTTAGGTGGCCAGCTGGGGCTAAGGGTAGTGAAGGGGCCTGGATCCACGCGCATCTCGCCGGGTAGAATCTGCTTCAGCGAGGCGTCGTCATGGCTGAGGCATCCTCTGTTGAAGGTCTTTACTTGGAGGGTTTAAGGGTTTGGGGTTTAGGGTTTAGGATTTGGGGTTTAGGGTTTAGGGTTTGGGGTTTAGGGTTTGGACTTAGGATCTACTTGGAGGCTCATGGGACTTAGTAACTACTTATAACTGGTAATACAACCCTACATATTATTGGGTAACCCCTATAAGCCCATTTAGGGGGATTATAAGTAGGGTCGGGTTGTAAGCCCGGTTATAAGTAGTTACTAAGTCCCATGGGCCTGCAAGTAGAGGCTATATAGGCTGTAGTCTACACTCCTCAAAGGGGATTCTTTACGGGATTATGTAATATGGGGGACAGCTATAAGCGTTTTTAAGGGGGATACTAGGAATTTAGACTATGGTACATATAGGCTGTAGGAGATAAGGGTGACAGGGGTTATCTAGGGTTTAGCGATTAGGGTTTAGGGTTTAAGATTTTGGGGTGGGAGGGGTTTTGGGTTTAGGTTTCACGGGTTGCATTAAACAAGTGTTTCCGAAAAATGTACTTTATTGGGGTCCCCACCAAAGGACTACATCAAGTTTGGGTCTACATTGGATTCCCCCTATTTACGAACTACCATATAAGGGACAGGGATTACAACTCAATCGCCCTGCCAGGGGTGGGCCTCTGCATCAGGCTACATGAGAGCCTAGTAGGGTTAAGGGTTTAGGGTTTCAGGTTTAGGGTTTCATAAGCATGGTAAGCATGCTCACCTAAGTCCTAGACCGGAAGCCCTAAACCCTAAACCCTAAACCCTAAGCCATCTAGAAACCCTTAAACGTTAGCCGCCAATGATAATCCCTACGCACAAAATCCCCCAAATCTCATGCCTAAGCCCCATAACGCGGTTTAGGGTTTAAGGGGTTTAGGGTTTAGGGGTTAGGGTTTTAGGGGTTTAGGGTTTAGGGTTTTAGGGGTTTAGGGGTTAGGGTTTAAGGTTTAGGGCATAAATCCTGGCCCCAAATCACTTAACGGCATGTTTGATGTCAGGGGTGGGGGGATGTTGAATCATCATTAGTACGAAGAGATTATTTTAGAGAGGGATACTGGGGACGTTGTCAACAGGTTTCAGGACATCCTGGATAAGCTTCACTAAGTGGCAATCTGCCCCCGTCAACTAGTTTGCAGGACTGGCACATGCCAGTGATTGCAGTATAGCTTACTGGGGGATAGCAGGGAATAAGGGAATGTACTCACTACTAAATGTATATATATATATGTATATCTATCTATTTATATCTTAGTAGGGAAGAAGGGAATAGAATCCCTGTAATATACATATATACATACATACTCCCTTATTGCCTAACCCCCAGCAAGATAGAGTAAGATTGCATTCCTGTCTGGCTTGGAGTGGTATATAGCGAGAATACAATCTCAGCTGCTTCAACAACAAGAACCACCACCATCACAACCACCACGGTAATAACAACAAATGTGGTACTCAGTTGTACGACCCTTCCCCCAACGTGACTTGCGAGTGGGTATCAACCTCATTTCAAGAAAGTGGAAAAGCCGCTTTGCTCGTGAGCCCTTCGTTACGTCCCTATGCAACCCTGTTGTGGCCCTTGTAAAAAAGCTCTCAGCCCTAAACGGCACACCTTGTACCCTGACTTTCAATCCCTAGCCCCCCCGGCTAAACTAGGAGGGTTGGGGCTTTAGGGTTCGGGTTTAGGGTCAGGGTTTGGGGATTTGTTGCTTCTGAAGGATAGCACTCGGGGGATCCTCTCAGTTACTGTTAGGTTTTTAGGTTTTGCATTGCTAGCGCTGATAGAGATGGGATTTCTGGTTACGCCAACCTCCCAACATAACTAATGACCATCATGTGATATGGTAGTCTCCCAAAACAGAAAGACCCGAATATAGACTCCTAAATACTATAGTCATTATCAGAGGGACCCCCAAAAAGGACCCCCAATTTCGGGAAACCCCCCATGTTTTACAGGCTCCGAGCTGTAGGGGTTGGGTTACCAAATCCTGCGACTAAATGAGCTATAGTCTAAACTCCTAAAAAGTTGCCTATATAAGGGATGTTATAGGAGAATAATATAGGGGCTGTTAAGGGAGATACTAGGAGTTTAAACTGTAGCTCAAATGACAATTCCCCCCTCTGACTCTGGGCTCATGATCTGGAGCACATGAAAACGGAGCCACTTGGGCGTCTCTAACTAGGTACCCCAGTAGTACCCTTTTTCCCTTTTATTTGGGCGGCTCCTCATTGAATAGTAGGAAAAAGGGTACCCGTACTGTTAAGGGGTTACTGGGGAAGCTAGCTAACAAGAGCCCCTATAGACTCCAAAGACCCTTGCACTCCCTGAATCATCCCTTCCCTACATCGTTCAGCGTAGGCTTTTTTGGAGAAACCTTATCAACGCAAAGCCCTTGAAAGCGTAGGCCTAGGCCCTGAGCCCTTAAGCTGCTCCGAAAGTCTCCATTGAAGCAGCCTTTCAGCATTGCCCTGCCTACCTTGGGTTTTGCGCGGACAGGTTGCCGAGTTGGACAAGAAGATCTTCAAAAAGAGTGAGGCGGTTTAGGGTTCAGGGCTTCCACGGTAGTACAGTTGATTGCTTGAGCTGTAGTCTAAATTCCTTAAAGGGGGCTATGTAGGTTTAGGGTTTAGGGTTCAGGGTCTACACTTCTTCGTCAAGGGGGCTGTACAGAGGTTTATACCAGGAAGCATTATGGGGCTTATTGGGGGGGGATACTAGGAGTTTAGATTATAGACTACCTAATTTATCCACGCTAAAGAGGCTCAACAGCTTGCTGTCTTGGCACTGAGATCCTACGGTGGATACTAAAAATCCTGCATGACCCTAAGTAGCTTATACCTTGGGAATAATGGTACTATAGTATACTAAGGTCATGCAGGATTTTTAGTATCAACAGTATTTCCCCTTCCTTCAAAGACTGTCTCCTGTTCATTTCTAGAAGCATTAGTTGCTTGTACATATGGGCGATGGTCAAAATTATGGTCCCTTTTTGGGTCCCTACTATAATACGGCACCTAATATATTCAGTACGCAAAAAGGGACCCCAATTTTGACAACCAACCATATTGGTGTTTTTATCCACAAATAAGTTCGTTCTCAGCTTTGGGGTGAGGATTTGGGGGCCCCTTTTTGGGGGAGGGGCTCCACGGATTTCCAAACATGATAAATAATCGATGCTGAGATTCTGGGTCTGTCGGTGTACGGAGGAAATCTTGCACCGCCTTCAAACTCCAAAATGCTGCAATATTTGGGTCTTTTAATAAGGTGGTGCGGGATTTCATCCATCAAGAGTCCGGATTGTAAATGGTCTAGTGTTCTCCAAATGGCGGGTATCTAACACTCTCAAATGCACGGATCCTGTTATAGCCATACAATGGCCACCAAGAACTCTGTATACTCCTAATTACAACCTTTATATCATTATTTATGCTTAGCAAAGTCCTCCTATAAATAGTTCCATGCCGGCCTAATGTCAACAATCCCTGCAAGCCCCTACATGACTCCAGATTCCATTTCATGTTGAATGTTCTTGTCCGTTTGGTTCTTTATTGTTGGGAAAGATCTGGATATGTCGCCCTTCAAGAAGCCCTATACAAGCCCGTTTGGAACGAGAAGCGATGACGTGGACGATCGTGTGGCTCGTGATTTGGCAAGGGTCTCTGCTTCCAGCTTCAAGGCGTTGAAATGAAACGGGCCGGACATTGGGAACCCATGGACATATTTAAGCTTGGGGATCCGTCGAGCGAAGGGCTCTATTGCCGCTGCGGAGGGAGGCAGAGCCGAACAAGGGGCCGCTGGAATCCGAAAATGCGGTTCTGAGGGAACTGCCCAGCAGATGGATACAAGATGGTTTGGAGATGAAGCAAACCTTCTGCACCAAGGGCGACTCAGGGACCAAGTTTTTTGTGTCCTCTGCAACAACATTGCCGTAGGTCCATGCCCCAGACTCATTAAAACCATCAGGAAGAAGACACCATGCTTCTATTGCGCGAGTAGCATGGATACTTCCCAAAGCTTGGGTTGCCTCATATAGCTCAGTGCAATGTAGTTCTTGTTCTCGCCCATATGACGAGGAATGCATGATGCGCCTTAAATATGGAACACACTCTACAGGATGGACGGGGATATCCATTTAGATCAAGGGGCTCTGCTTATTTCCAGAGAGTATCATGTAGGCCTGAATAGAGAAAAATAAGTGCAATTTCCGGAAATCCTGACATATGCACAATATACTGCCGAGCAAAAATTTTGTATTTTACTGACATATCAACTCTCATGCAATTCTATGATACTGCTCAGTATACTGTACCCCTAAACTGCATTGCACCCATTGAACCTACGACATTAACGTCATGCGCAGTTACACGTAGTCGTAGTAGACTCTATCCTTAAACATCCTCAAACCAAGAACCCCAAACCCTGAAACCTGTTCGCAACGATTTGCCTACATTGACCTTCTTCAACCTGCCAATCCTAAACCCGAAGCTCTAAACCCTGGACCTTGAACCTACCTAGACCCTCCAATGTAGTTCCTTTTTGGGTTTGGTATAGTTTTTTGTTTAGGACTCTTGTTAGGACTACCAAAAAAGTACTACATTGGAGGGTCTAGGTAAGCCCTAAACCTGGAAGTACGAATCAGGACAGCAAGAGGGGAATCCCCGAGGCGATCTTCATCGAGAACGTCGAGGCAGACTTTTAGTAATTTTAGTATGTCTAGGATGTAGAGTTTAGAGTTTAGGACTTAGGATTAAGGTTGTTCAGGGTTTAGAGCCAACAAAATTAACGGTTCCATTTGTGGGGTCCCTAAAACAACATGCCAAAGTTACTACCGATCCCTCGAAACTGCTGAAGCGCAGCTCTGGTTGTGGAGGCGCGGTGATTTTCAGTTTAGGGTGCTCGGCTCAAAACGCCTCCACGTCCTCTCTCCTTCTTCCTGTTCTGGCTTTGCAGGAATTCTAGCGGACAGTTTATCTTAGACTAACGCGGCCAAGCTTGGTTTGACTCGCCATTGATATTGTTATGGTTTTGGTATGGATGCTTCGGTTTTTGGATGTTCTCGAACGTCCTCGTGCAAACAAGGATGACATCATGGTTGTTTGTGCATGGAGCCTGTGATGAGCGGAAGCTCGTTCAAACATGGACGGCGTCCATGGCTTGGGCGAAAGGCGCACATGCGCAAAACTATCCCTTCCCGCCACCCATCTCCTGGTCAAAAGAAAAACATGCAGAATTAGGTGTTCGGTTTTCATGGCGCTAACTGCTAGGACTATACAGTATTTGGGGCTCATGGTATGGAATCTACCATGGCACCAGTACTCACGCCTCTGCACGGCCTATACCACACTACCAGAAGTCCCAACATACAAGAGTTCTGCCCAAGGGGACAATGATGCCAGAAAATGGGGAAATGCCATGTTGCTGAAGCACCTGCATGTGACGGGGATCATAGGTGAAGGGGACTCAGAGTCTCGCACTTTGATCAGCGGATTCGCATTCTGTGAAACCCCCATGGGTTCTGAAGTTGTCTTGATTCTTGCCTACCTGGACCCCGAAACTATGTAAAATAATGGCCTTTATGGTTATTTTCAGGGGTTTAGGGCTATTATTTTACGTATTTTTGGGGTTTAGGTACAACATTGTTGACAACTCAGCAGGTGCCTTTCTCAGAGAGTGAACCAGCGAATCAGAGAACTTTCTGATGTAGAACGGAAGCTTCTATGGCTGTTTCTACAGCTGCTTAAGTTAAACCCCCTAGATTCGTGCCAAGGACAAATCTAAAAGAGGCTCTAGGCCACGTTCGCTTGCCATTGGGTCATGCTTTCTGGGCTCAAAACTTCGGATTTGCAGAGTCTATATCACCTCTTCAAACCCCTAAACCCTAAAACCTAAACCCTAAAACCCTAAAGCCCTAGAACCCTAAAACCCTAAACCAACCTCCTCCCCCATTGCTTCCCAGGAGCTGTGCAAAGACAAGGAGCCTACCGCGGTGGTCGGGCGACTGCAGGATTTGCACAGCAAGCATCTAGACCGCAAAGAGTCGCAGGCCACGCGATTTAGTTTGGGTTCGGCGCGTACCCAGTCACATTCTAGTTCTATACATATATATGTATAGATAGACCACTTCAAATATTGCAAACGCTGCCGCGTGCCTGCCTTGGCTGGTGGAACGGAGAGGACACGGAAACTACGATTTAGGATCTAGGGCTTAGGCCATGGAATCGAGAGCCAAATAAGAACGATCAGAGAGCCCAGGGTTCAATGGCTGGTTTTTGGTAAAGAATGAACCAAAGAGAAGGTGGACCCTAAACCCTAAATCCTAAACAATGTTTAGGTTTTCGGGGTCTAAGGAAAGAGGGAATGGAACAACTACTACTTAGGGCTTCGGTGTTGGTTGCCAGTTGAAAATGAGCGTAAAAGAGCATGGAAACTACTGCTTGGGGTTTAAGGCTTATAGGAATGTTTAAAAAAAGAGCATGTGAACTACTACTTAGGGTTGGGCTTTAGGTTGTGGAAAGGACACACAATTGGAAAACGAAGGCAGGGTTTGGGTTTAACTTGCTGATTGATAGCAGGGATGGAAACTACCCTGAACCTTAAACTCAGGATTCCTGTGGAATGATCACACGTAACTTTAGAGATCCATGACTTCTTACCAAGAACCAGTAAGCCTACCTACAACCAGTTTACAACCGTTGGCCCATTGTCGTTATTGCGGCCGAATTAGGGACAGCACCAGTCAATTGGGCCCAATCTCTTAACCAGAGCTCTTAATTCCAAAGCCTCAATCAACAACAAAACCTAATCACCCTTGACCTCAAATCCGAAACCCTTAAATCTCAAACCCTAAACCTTGAATCTCTGGCACAATCTATTTACCTGGTTCCCAGGCAGCAAAGCACTAAACGCTAAACCTTAAACCCTCAACCTTAAATCCTGAAAACCCGAAACCCCTACACCCCTGAACCCATAAACCCCTAAAGAGTTCTCAGGTACCAGTACATGCAGAGCAGCCTTACGGCTCAGCGTTCGTCGTTGAAGACCAAGTTGCCATTGCCTTAGGTCAGGGGGTTTAGGTTTTTTGGAATTCAGGGTGCGGGGTGTGGGGATTAGAGTTTAGGGATAAGGGTGCGGGGTGTAGAGATTAGGTTTGAGGGTTTTAGGAGTTGAGGGTTTAGGGTTTAGCTGTTTAGGGGTTTAGGGTTTGGGGTCTAGGGTTCAGGGAGTAATTAGGGTATAGGGACTAGAGTTTAGGCAGTAGGGCTTAAGGTTTAGGGAGTTGGGCTTAGGGAGCAGGGATCAGGGCTCATGCGGTCTTGCTGTGGTGTCTAAATCCACGGGATCAGGGCTCAGGGTTTAGGGTCTCGGGTTTTTGCGGGTTGGTAGTAGGGGCTTATGATTGCTTATTACTTTGGGTTGATAACAGTTATGGTCTAAACTCTTTAAAGGGTGATTATATGGGGGAATACTATAGGGCTAAGTGCTATAGTCTAAACTCCTTAAAGGGTGATTATATGGGAGACTACTGTAGGGTTCCTTCAGGGTGTTTCTGGAGTTTAGACAAGGGTTGACACGGGCTTACGATTCTCTTCTGCTGGCACGGTTGAAGCTTTCGGGTGTGGTAAGGCTGGTGGATTTGCGAATGGGTTTGAGGGTTTCGAGTTGTCTTTCTTGGGCGGATTTTTTTGGAAGTATCGCTAAACCCTAGACCTAAACAGCTTAGAGCTTTTGAGTTGAGGGTTTGCGAGCCTAACAGTTCAGGTTTAGGGGTTGGGCTTGAGAAGTTTGGGGGGGTACAGTATAGGTTGGGTCATTCCCCCTGTGCAGTAACAGTGCTTCAAGGGGTTTTAGCATGGGCCTACTGTTGCTCCTGATACCTCTTGTCACCATTGTGCGGGTATCACCTGAGATGTAGGGTGGTACTTCGCAACATCGAGAAGTGGGAGATTAAACCAGGAAGCTTTTTTGGGAGGGCAACAAGATTTGGGTTCAAGGGTCACACCAAGCCCCATACATGAGGGCCCTGTGAGTATCACATTATCAGGGTTGCGGTTTCCAAAATCCTCTCATGACCTAGAGAATATGTCCCGCCGTATACATCCCTGAACCCTAAACCTCAACCCTAATCCCTAAACCTAACCCTAAACCCTTAACCCCAACCCTGAACCCTAAGCCCTAAACCCAAACCCTAAATCCTCAACCGCCAGTGTGCATTCCATCTTCCAAGCCTTTTCCATCTCATTGTCCATTCTGGTAGGGGTCGGGGCCACCAAGCCCCTCTTGACCATCTTGTTACCTAAGCCTTCTATGAGCTATAGTGCGAACTCCTTAAATGGGGGTTATGTAGGGGATGTTATAGGGGAGTACTATAGGGGTTATTAGGGAAGATACTAGGAGTTTTTACTATAGCTCATATGTCCCTAAATGAGCGACTGCTTTTATTAGCGTGTAGGAGCCAAGAGCAGGCAGAGATAAAATCCACGGACATGAGCGAAACCCTAGTAAAGCGATAGCGGTGCGCAAAACCCTTGTAAAGCGATAGGCACCCCCCAAAGCGATTTTTTACTCGGCTGTTTACTACCAAGATAGGTAGCTGCTCACATATCCCTACAAGCCATCTCCGTACATTCCCTTGTCATATTGCTATCCATTGTAGGAAAGCCTAAGCCGGAAATCCTAAGCCCTACCTCCTCTGATAGACGGAGTACGAAAGCTTCAGGACGCCAGAGCTTGGAATCATAAGTCTGGGTTTACTTGAACCTCAAAAGTAGGTAAAATCATAGCCCAAAACCTTTAGAAACAGGACAAAAGACCATTATTCTACATACTTTTGGGGTTCAGGTAGGGTTTAGGCTTATTCCCACCCTGACAGTGGGGTTGTTAGATTTTAAAG
>CAJNIZ010008066.1:2662-15201 GCA_905231905.1 Symbiodinium pilosum
GTTTTGGGCTGACGCCCTAAATTCCAACTTTTCTTTGTTTTGGCCGTGTTAGCCGCAGGGTTTGGTCATGGGTTTCACATTTTATGGGTCGTGCTCAACTCGAAGGCTCAGGGTATCGGGGACCTCTCGCGCCCTTCCGAAATTGTTTTTGGGCGGGGAGCCGCTTTGGTCCAGGGCTTCAAGGGATCGCCAGGCCGGGAGCCTCCAGTGGCCCTCCGCCTCCAAGAGCTTGGATGGTGGGGTCGTGAGTTTTGTGTCACAGGCAAGAGGGCTCAGGCTCCAAGCCCTGGCCTCCAGGGGCTTCCAGGCGGTTTCGCCTCCATAGCCTTGCGTGTGGTGGTGGTGGTGAGTTTTGCGTTTGAGGGTCCGTCCGAGTCTTAATAACATAGTGAATCACAGAACAGGAGAAGGTGGCCCCCAGGCGGGGCCCCAGCACCAGCACCTGGAGGTGCAGCTTACGCTCTACAAACTTTTCCGGCTTGCATAGTAGCTCCAAGCGACGGTGTGAATAGCTGTCGGATATAGTTTTGGGTCCAGGCACTCTGGAAAAGGGTGGGTACGGCCTAAGCAGGCCTGGGTGGGAATTTAGCGGTGTAGAGTTCAGGGTTTAGGGTTCAGGGTTTAGGGGTTTAAGGTTTTAGGGTTTAGGGTTTAGGGTAACCTTAAGGTTCTTCTCAAGCCGTTTTCAACGAGGATATACAGAGAAGTGGTGCGCAATCTGACTGGAAACAAGAAACTGGGGCTACGGGGATGGGAGGGAGAATTACCAATTCTGTGCTAATTAGTTAAACTCTGGCGCCACACCCTAAATCTGAAACTCCCCAACCCAACCCCTGAACTCTCTTCCTTATCTCTCTCTCTTTCTCTCATTCCTATACACATATATGCCCACAGCCTCCAGCCCCAAACCCTTACATCCTAAAACCTGGAACCCTAAACCCTGAGCCCTTGAACTTTTACACCCCTCACGTTAAAAGCCCTGGGCAACCGGCAGCCGTAAGGCCGTTGCCGTCCCTTGCAGCGAGCAGGGAAACGGCTGACAGAGGCACGCAACATCAGCACTCATCCCTACTTACGCTTTGGGGTTCTGGATTTTGGGCTTGGGGTTTTTACCCTAGTGGCCTAAACTTTAAGGGTTGCAGGTCCAGGCCTCAAGTTATGTGTTTAAAGCAGCTATTGGGTCTAGTGTTTAGGGTTTAGGGTTCTCTTTACTTACCAGGAAGGAGGACGTAGTGGGCCCTTGACAACGGAGTCTTCTCTCTGGGCTCTGTCATGGAGCCCAGTTCAGGGGGCCTTTTCAAATACATGTATAGCCCCCACAGGCCATAATAACCCCAGATATGTCCATGAATCTACTCACTTACCCCTGGCCCTTGGCCCAGAACCAAAATTGAGACATACTACAGTAGTCTTCATTCCTCTTTGCTATTGTTCATCAACTTGATCTGAGTCGCTGGGTGGATACCTTTTACTTTCTGGAGCATATATCGAGATGCATATATACGCCAAGCATATTTACACCGAGTATATGTGCAAGGTTATCCTTTTTAGGGCGAGGAAGCTGCGCAGCAAGGTATTGAGTCCCCATAATTGTGGGTTCCCCTACTACCCCCCTAAACTACACCCCCCCCAAGGTTCCCCCTTAATTAAGCTTATCTAGGCTGAATTACCCCTAAATAATCTCAATTAAGGGGGAAGTTTGGAGGGGGGGGGTAGTTTAATCGCATGGCCACTCTCTGCTGACTGGAAGGCTAAGCGCCCGGCCTGGGGCTTAGCGCTGGGTTTTCTGCGGTGCTGTGAGATGCGTACCTCTGGTTAGCAGGGCATGAAGGAAAGGAAAAAGATAGTGGAGGAGACTAGTATACTATAGTATACTACTACTGTGGATGATATAGAAGGTACCACAGGGATCCATGTCTCTGTTCATTCCTAACCGGAGGTAAGTTGAAGGGTACGGAGTCCGCAGGAGTGGAGTTGCTTTAAATGGCTTTCTGCCCTCCTCCAAAATTGGAAAAAACAAGAGGTCAATTTCAAGCTCGGGCCTATAGTCCCCCTTAAGTAGATGGAATATGGGGTATATGGGGATCTTAATATAATATGCCCAAAGCCATATTCTATCTACTTAAGGGGAACCATAAACCCCAAACCCTTCCTTTGGGGCGGCTTGAGGTCTTATCATACAATCTGCACCAAAGAACGAGTTTTAGGCATGTGGGATAGAGGGAGTTGATGTTTCCAGTTTAAAGTTCAAAGATGAAATCATCTCCGTTAAACACCTCACCGCCACCTCTGATGTTACATGCTCACTACAAAAGAGACCTTGTATGTTGGGGAGGGGATGTTAGGGCTGGTGGGGTTGATGAGTATGGGGGGATGCAAATTACTCATGTTGATAACTGTTGTGATGCTGGTCTTTGACAGGAATCTTTTCTGCGGCTTCTGTAGCTTGGGTTGGCATGTTCCACCTGCTTCACTACATGTTCCCTCCCGCATTAAATTCAAAGGGCGCTGTTCCTAAAGCCGAAACCCTAAAGCCGCCCTACGCCCGGCAGGGTCCTGGGATTTTTAGAGAGAAAGGGTTTAGGGTTTGGATTAGGAGAGAGCGGTGTCAGCTGAGGTTTAAGGCATATAAAAGGGGGTCTGGGGGTATATGGGAATATAAAGTATAGAGAATATGTGGGGAGACGTGGGAAAGCATTTGGATATACCGGCTCTGGTGGGATGTCATGAACAGTTGAGATTTTAGAGTTGCATTCTCGCAGCGGGCGAGCCCAGATGTAAACAAGGGGCTTAGTTAGGTCAAATTGAGGCTTGACGTTTAGGAATGTTGGTCGGGAGTTATGCTGTGGATGGAGGCAATCTTAGCTGACACAAAGTTCATACACCCAAGAACGTTAAACCACACCAACCAACTCAGTAGCCATTACATTAGATATCCCAAGTTGCGCAATGTTTCCTACTCCATCAATCCTGTTGGGGTGCAGGTCTCCTGAGCAAATTTGTGACACATGTTTTGGTGATGTGGCGCTTGGGTGCATTGTTGGACTGAACTCTCAGTATTGTTAATGTGTTGCTTATTTTGCTGTTAGCAGGGCACGTTAATTTTTTGGCCCTGCATTAGGGTTCTAGGCGTCTCCTATACCCCACTACGCTTGCTTATGCAAGAAGTGCCCATGCGCGCGCTTTGCGCGCGCATCGTCCTCGGTGAGTACCCCGTGGCGCTCATCGATTACAACATTATGGTGGAGTTTACACTTGTAGCTTCGGTGCTTGCTGTGTGAAATGTTGCGTGCCGTGTTGTACTCACGCTCCCCAAAAGGAACAATGGGTCGGGATTAGGTATTCACCATGCTTTTGAGAATTACCCACACATGACAGAGTCAAAAACACTGAAACCCCAAACCTTAAACCCTTTTTACCAGGGTGTCTATTGAGGATTCCATGTTTGCTCAGCGGAAGGTGCCCATCAACTAAGGCTGCTGGAAAAGATTCAGTTGAGCTATAGTCTAAACTCCTTAGGGGTTTATATAGGGAATTATATCGGGGACTACTATAGGGGCTATTCAGGGGGATGCTAGCCGATGGCTCAGATGCCTCAGACATTTCGCTTGCGTACCAGGATTGTGACTCGTACTTCCGATGGTTTTTATTGCCCGTTCGCCACTCCTTCATTGCAAGCTTGGTCATTCCCTCCGACAATATCGACTATACGAGTCTCTCATTCGGGGGCTATCAGAACTCGTAACTGTAAGGGGGGATGAGCCGCAAGCATTTCCTTAGCTCAAGCGCTCCTTCTCCTGAGGCCGCTCCACGTGAGCTGGGATGCGCCGGCAAGAGGATGGGAACTTCACCAATAAGAGGATTTGGGCAAACCCCACCCCTATACTGAGATGTGCAGGAGACGCACGTGTCTCAGTGTACCCGCAAACCACCGCAATAAACCCGTGGCCATCCATAATGGCGCTAACATTTCAGGGATTCCAGGCTAGTTAGGAGTTCCATGATATATCGCTATCGAATCTGAACCCTACATAATTCTATGTAACCCTATATGTCTCTTAGGGAACACACCCCAAACCCTGAACCCCTAGACCGCAACAGGAAGTTCGGCGTTGCTTCTCTCTCGTCCCAAAGATCTTGGCAAGCTAATCCCGCCAGACGATTATTAAGCACGCCCTTGTAAGGGATATAGACGGGCATATAGGGGAATGGAAAAGGATTTACCGTGTTATTTAAGGGTTGTGGGTTTAGAGCTACTCTTCAATCTCCCAAGACCTTTAAGACTGAATATGGAACCAGAAATTCAGTTGTTAAGCCATGATTAAGGGTCAAGGGTCTAGATGGTTTAGGGCCGAGTTGAGAGTTAAGGGCCTACTTGGTTTGGGATGGCGGCTTGGGGTTCAGGATGTCCATGCTTGGAGGGTCAGGGGGACTTTAGTAAGTAGGTTAATGAGGGGGATATTTGGGTTCGTTATACGGCTTTCACATAGACTATATGTTGCATGTAGTTGCTAAGTGCCCCTGTCTGAAACCAGCCCCAGATATATTATGTAGGCTGTTTGTGTACTCATGTAGTCACTAGGTCCCCCCGTCTCAAAATCAACCCTAGATATTATTGTAGTTTCAATTCTTCCTTTCCTTTTCCCATTACGAACTAAATTGCCATGGATTGCCATGGACCTACACGGAAAGCTTCCAGGATGACTCGAGAAGGTTCACCCGGGAATGTAGTTATGATTGGATTACGAACCCTACTATTCCTCAGACACGATACATCTTTGCTGAAGCCTATAGGGTTTAGGCTTTAAGGGTTGCATAACATCATACATCTTAACATCTCTCTGTATATGCCGACCATAATCCTTGAACCTGCAAGTATCTAACACCGAGCCCTCAACTCTATACCCTGAACCCTTCACGGCAAAGTTAAAGGGCTACGTCAGTTTTAAGAAGGTTCAATAGAATTCTAAATCTGGGGAAGGATAGTCTTGTAATCCATGACTGTAAATGATTGTATGTAATCCCAAAGCCTCCACATGTCTTAGCCTAAGCCCGTTACCTTATACTGTACCCCATACCTTCAACATCCTTATGCATCCCCTAAATAATCCATGAACCTGCAAGTATGTAATTCTACTCTAACCCCCGAACCCTAAACCTCTCTAACCTATATAAGTAGTTTTGGTGTTAGTGGATGCGTGGGCAATGTCACACATTGACTGGGCATGGTCATAATTTTACTGGGCAAGGTCACAATCTTCCTTCGCGAGGGCACTTGGACTTTGCCCACTAAATTTGTGACCTTACCCAGTAGATTTATGACCTTGTCCAGTACAAAAATATCCTTGCCTACCAAGAATTTTATTGGGCAAGGTCATAACTATACTGGGTATACTGGGCGAGGTTGTAATGTTATTGGGCAAGGTCCTAAATTTGCTGACAAATGTATTGGGCAAAGTCAAATTTTTCCTGGTCAAGGCCGTGGGCGGTATCACAGGGGCCTAGGCTAGATCCCTGAATGCTAAGGTTCTGGATTTGCGGTTCAAGGTTTAGAGTTGAGGTTTCGGGGTTTAGGGGTCAGGGCTTAAAGTTTAGGATTCAGGGTTGGGAGTTTAGGGTATGAGTTTCTTAATAACATGGGACCCAATGTGCGGGTGGGCATGATTCCATTGTTCGAGATAGCTGCTTGACAAGTGAATAGTTGGACCTGAGATGCCGAAATCTTGACCTTAAACCCTACACATATATATAATACATTATATGTACATTAATAACTATGCAGACATATCCCCTACAGAATCTCCGAACCCCCACAGAGGGCCGGCCCTGCAGGAAGCGTTCCCCGGAGCCCGCACGTTTGAGTGTGGAGCGCGAGTCAGGGACCCTGGTTGGGGCTCAGGTTTAGGTTTGGGGGTGTTACAATCGTCAACCTCTTATAATAATAGCCCGTGACGCCCAAAACGGTAGTTTCCTTAAATAGGGTGACCCGAATATAGACCCCAAACCACGAAAATTAATCCGTATTATAGGGACCCCCCAAAAGGTGAGTAGAGAATAAGGAAATATTTTATATGGGGATTTTATTCCCTTATTCCCTACTAAGCCCCCGTAAGTAGACGGTATCATAATCCCAGAGGCTCGACAAGACCTGGAGAACCCAGATTCTTTCAAGTTTAGGGTCCTGTGCAGGACCCAGCATTTCCAGGATTGTACCCTCATTCTGAACACAGATGGTTTCCGAAAATGGCTGGTGTCTTGGGGGAAATTCAGGGATATAACCTCAAACCCGACTGACGAAATTGTGTGTCAAGTCCAGGGATTCATTTAGGATTTTTTTTGTCCGTATAGGCCATACAATCTTTCCAGTCGTCCCCATTCTTCACGTACTTGCAATGTCCGCCTAAACTCTAAGCCCTATATATCTAAGATGTGTCCCTGCATCTCCCTTGAGCGAGTCCGGAAATCCTACTTAGTCCTCCCGACCCTCATGGTGACAGTGAGGCCTGCTGCAAAAGAGACCAGGCCTTTTGCATTGCAAGGGATGCCTGCAGGTGGAGGATACCTATAGCGCGCTCAAAGTTATAGTCATAAGCCAGCCACAAGCACCTGAGTCGCCTGATATAGCTATGAGTTGGTTTCAAGAAGAGGTATACGTACTCTGAACCTCCGAGTGGGGAATGTGAGTCGTACAGCTCCTGTCCAGGTGAGAAGGACTTGGCTTTCTTGGGGCCAATGAGAGAGACCCAATATCATAGCCATTCAGGGCCTCATTATGCTGCACGGTCTTGTGCTCCAAGTTTCCCCCGTATAAGCCTAAATAGCCCATGATACCTCCTTGTCCACCCACCTCAGCCTCAGCCAACCATGATTCGGTTAAGCTCCTGCTGCTGCTGCTGCCGCCGCCGCTGCTGCTCTTCCTCCTCCGGCTGTTACTACAGCCACGTTCATCATTGTGAGTTCGTCCGACTGGGTGCTGATTGTTATCTGCATGACATTGGTTCCATTGCTAGTTCACTTGTTCATATTGGGCAACACCTGCATGGGAGCCACGAGGCCACGTCGCCGCATCTGCGGCAAGCAGCCGCCAAACGGCGCCAGGTCAGACAGTAGGAATGCAACTTTAGTACGCACGATCTGGAGAGTTCCCAGTGCACAGAATAAGCTTGAGCTTTCCCTTGAAGTGTGCCAATTCATCGTAAGAACCACGTAAGCATATGACCGAAATAGGTATTGTAGGTTACCTCGCAGAAGCACCCAGTCAAGACTTGTATTGTGGAATTCCGAGAGGTCATCTGAAGCATTAGATGGAGGTCATCTGGATTTGTGCGGAGATCACCAATTTGCTGTCCAGGGCTGCGCTCCTCGTTGTGGTTTTGCAGACATCAAAACCCAGGTTGGGAGCGTGCCATAGGAACACCAAACCCTAGGATCTTTGCGGTAGTTGTTATTCACGAACCACTTGGCCTCGGCCACGAACCTTGAAATGGCCCCCTTGACGATCCTGCAAGACCTTTGTGGAGTTGTTTGCCAGATGCCGCATGGACATCGTGCTCGCATGTTCTAAAGTTTTCTTGACATTCTCTTACATTACGTTGCCTCAGGTTCTGGACGTCAACTTGCTGCGCACGAGTGCGCGTTCAGCAGACGGCGTCGCAAACTCCGTCCCTGACAGTTGTAGCCTCCTTCCCACTCTCTCAGGTATCCTTCTTCAAGATTGCATGCATACTCACGCGAGAAGCCAATCGCAAACCCGAGCGGGTAGTCTGCTAGCTTCGCGCTTTCTACGTTGATTTGCTGGCCGTTCTAAAAACACCAACATGCTTTGAGGTGGGCCTACTTGGAGGGGCGGGGGGACTCAGTAAGCATACCTATAAAGACCGTTTAAAAAACACGTAATATCCCTAGTCATCCCCCGTATTCACCTACTTACTAAGTCCTCCTGGCCCTCCAAGTAGTACTTAAAAACTAATTAACGTCTCAACCCAAATCTGATGTTTCAAGCCTCAAAAATGCCATGACCTCCCTTATGTTTGAGGCTTAGGGTATTGTCGGGGTCTCAAGATTACCAGTATTACGGTTCTAGTTTCTCTTTGTATAAGTACAGTCTAGTATAGGGTACTTTCAGATAGACCTCAAAATCATGTTGGTAATCATTTAGGCCTTTCCAGTACAAGTTGTTAGTTGAGAGCTACCCGTGTATAGGCTGTCAAATTGCTCTCTCAATCAAACCTGATGCTAACCATAAACCCTAGACCCTAGAATGGGGAGGGGCTTCCTGATCCCTAAACCCTATAAGCCCTGAATTGCAGGTCCTCCAGGACTTCTGCCGTGCCTGCCGACGAGCGCCGCGTGCCAACTGCAGAAGGCCGTCTTTTGTGGTGTGAATTACGAACACTTAGTCTATCTGCAATAATACTTATAATGGACGTGTAATAGACGATAGGCTAATGCCTGGTATTTACTTGGTTTTTCACTGCTTAGCCTTTTTTAGCACTCAGGAAATATGTGAAACTGTCCTACATGGAGGCATTTTATGCAGCGGTCGCGTCGTAGACATGATAGCTGGCAGACAGTATCATACTCCTTCACATGGTGGGCATCGATCTGCTAGAGTTTGTGTACTTCTGACTCATGATATAGGGATTTGTTGCAGAGTCAAATTGCCCCATCACACTGTTAGACCCCCAAGCAATCCAAAACCGTCCTAACTGGAGCCCAGAAGAGGAGGATGGATTGGAAGGAGCCTGACTTATAGTGTCACTAGGTGGTACTTTGGGATAACAGCGCTGTCCCCTCTGGTTGTATAAGAGAACCGACTCCAAAATAATTTTGGGTGCCTTTAAAGTACCAGGTCGGTTCTTCTCAAATTCAAGGCCATACGCAGTTTAGGGTTTAGGGTGTGTCAAGCCTTGGGTGCAGGTGGTGAGGTCAAGGACAAGCCTACCAGAGGCGCAGAGTAAGTAGAAAAAATGTGGGCTTCCAAAAATTAGGAATCATTTTGGTGAGTCCCTACAGCAAGGAGTATAGTATCTTGGGGTCTATATTGAGGTCCCCGCTCTTATGGAAACCACCAAACTGGCCCGCCTTGGTGATCACACACCTCCGACCCGATGCATCCCAAGCCTACACTCCTCAACCTCACTCATGGTCAATATAGAAGCCTCAAGAACGAGATATGGGGAACTGTCAAAATTATGGTCCCTTTTTGGGTCCCTATTATAATGCGGGGCCTAATTTAGGGTACCCAAAAAAGGACCCATAATTTTGACAACTACCCATATATCATTCCCTATAGCATCCTGTATCCCAACCCGTTTGGCGTTTGCGTCATCGGAAGCCTTAAACCTTTCGGGGTTTAGGGTTTCATGTCTTGTGGGCTGCAAATTAAGCTGTCGGGCATCAGCCTCCAAGCAATGAGCGAGAAAGAAGCCTGCCTGAAACTGCTTAGGCTTTGAGTATTAAGGTGTTAAGTGTCGAGGGTTTGGGGCCTATAGGGTTCAAGGGTTCAGGGTAAAAGTACTCAGACCCACCCCTCACAAAAAAAAAGGCAACGAATCCTCGGAATCTCCCAATAATCCCATAGGTCCCAATGTAGTAGTTGGTTCATTTTTTGGGTGTTCGGGTTGAGGGCCTCAGGGTTTGGGTTTGGGGTTATAGGGTTTTGAGACTTCAATTTTGTTTTTGGCGGGGGTGGTTTGGAGACCATACCGGAAAGCCAGCAGCCCAAGTTATGGTCCTCGTCAGCGGTAAAAGTACGCGCAGAATTCTCGGTAACCGTGCATGTTAACCCAAACCCTATAAAGCCTAAACTAAACCTTAAACCCCACACCCTAAACCTGAAATCCTGCACCCCAAACCTTAAACCTGAAACCTGAACAAACTTAAATGGCCAGCTGATGGCACAGGAGCGTCTGGGGTGCTGGCTCCTATGGCCAAGGTTCAGGCAGACTGGGCCAGGGGTTTAGGGGTTTGGGGTTCAGAGCTTAGGGTTGTTTAGGGTTCAGGGTTTATGCTTCAGTGTTTAGGGTTAGGGCCTCGTGTTGTTTTTTTTCTCGCTTTGGCTGTGTTGCCCGGTCAGTAGAGGTTTGGCTGAAAGGGCTGGACTGTTGCGGTCGGTCGGTCGGTCGGTCGGTCAGTCGGTCTGTCGGTCAGTCAGTCGGCCTCGGTCGGTAGGTCGCGGTCGCGGTCGGTCAGTTGCGGTCGGTCGGGTGTGGTCGGTTGGTCCGGGTCGATCGGTCGCGGTCAGTCGGTTCGTCGCAGTGGCGGTCGGTCGATCGGCCGATCGGTCGCGGTCGGTCGCGGTCGCAGTCGGTCAGTTGCGGTCGGTCGGTTGTGGGTCACGGCTGGGCGCGGTCGGTCGCCATTCGCGGTCAGTTGGTTGGTCGGCGGTCGCGGTCGGTCGGCCAGTCGGTTGCGGTGGGTCGGTCGCGGTCGGTCAGTCGCGGTCGGTCGGTTGTGCATCGGTCGGTCGGGCCCGATCGGTCGCGGTTGGATCGCGGTGCGGTCGGTTGGTAGCGCTCGGTGTCTGTAGGTCGCGGTCGGTCGGTCGGTGGGTCGGTCGAACACCCCCAACCCTTCCCGTTTTTTAAGCAATCCATGCTTGCCGTGAACATGGGAGGGTCATGCGATTACGCAGCAGATCACTTTGTTTGCAAATGGGGGGGGCTGCGCCCCATATAGTTACCTCCCACTTTTTTAACAGGTCACGCGGACCGCAATGAGCATCATTGCATATTAGTAGGGCGTCTGCGCGACCCCAACCCCTCCCCCCCCCACTTTTTTCAACAATCCATGCTTGCCGTGAAAACATCATGTGATTGCGGTTTTGCGGATCCCCTTGTTTTTGTGCAGTTCATGTGTGCCGCGAAGAAGAGCATGCCATCACTACGTTCGCAGCAAGTGAGGGTTTTGCGGATCATGTTGTTTGCAACTGGGGGATCTGCACGCCCCCAGCCTCCCCGCATTTGTAAGCAAACCATGCTTGGCGTGAAACGCATCATGTCATTGCTACGTTTGCAGTAAAAAGAAGGTTTTGTGGATCACCTTGTTTGCAAATGCAGGGGCTGCGCCCCCCAACCCCCCGCTTTTGTTTTAAAAAATCATGCGCGCCGTCAAGAACAGCATGTCATCACTACGTTTGCAGCAATGGAGGGTTTGGCGGAGCATTTTGTTTGCAAATGAATGGGGGGTCTGCACGCCCCCGATGCCCCGTGCGTTTTTAAGCAATCCAGCTTGCCGTGAAAAGCATCATGTCGTTGCTGTTTTTGCAATGAGGGAGTGTCATGCGCTTACGCAAATCATTTTGTTTGCAAATGGGGGGGACTGCGCCCCCCCCACAACGCCCCTGCTTTTTTCTTACAGTTCATGCGCACCGCAAAGAACAGCATGTCATCACCACGTTCGCAGCAAGTGAGGGTTTGGCGGATCATTTTGTTTGCGGATGGGGAGTCTGCACGCCCCCGACCCCCCTCCCCCCCCCGGCTTTTTCAAGCAATTCATGCTTGCCGTGAACAAGCATCATGTCATTGCTTGTTTGCAAATTGGGGGGCTGCGCCCCCCAAAAAACCTTCCTTTTTTTCACAGTTCATGCGTACCGCAAAGAACATCATGTCATTGCTAAGGTTGCAGCCGGGAGGGTTTTGATATTGGCAGTTGAGATTCGAGATGGTTCAGAGGTTAAGTACATTGCTGTGGGAATTGTTGCAAAGCTACGAATACCGGAACATCAGCTACATTTGCGCGTTTTGGAAGAGTGCAAATTACAAATATGGCGGCTAAATCACACCATAGCGAGCTCTGGACAGGCTGCAAGTGTTGTCGGCTCCATTTGTAAAGAAAAAGGAAGGGCCAACGTTTGGTGTTGGAACAAACACACCTCCGCCCACATCTTAATTATTTGCGTGTCGAAAGTGTCAACAGGCACAGAGATCAGGCGGGTAAGGGTCTGCATCCTCGTAATTGTCATCGCTGTTGAGCTGTCACATTCTGTTTGCGTGGCAGAAGTGTCAACAAGCACAGGGATCAGGCGGGTGGGGGGTCGCCATCTTCGTAACTGTCATCGTTGTTCAGCTTACACATAGCTTGGGCGTGTTAAAATGTCAACAGGTACCGGGATCAGGCGGGTAGGGGTCTAATTGTCATTTGCTTGAGCTTCCACATCTTGTTGCTTGGCATTTAAAAATTGTCAAGACGCACAGGGATCAAGCGGGCACGATCGTCATCCTCGCAACTGTCATCGTTGTTCATTTTCACATTTCTTTTGGCGCATCAACAGTGTCAACAAGCACAGGGATCAGGCGGGTCGGGGTCTCCATCTTGTCGCTGTCATCGCTTCTGGGCTGTCTGTTCTTTTGCGTGGCAACTTCGCTGCGAAATATCGCCCTAGCGTGGAGCGTGGTCGCATCTCGGCTGAAAATCGAGCTCTCGCAATGAACGTCCTAGCATTTGTGAGGTTCAGCCCTTAGCGGGCAACATTCACAGCCGAACCTGGGAAAAAAATGTGCCTGCGGACGGCCGGCGTTTTTTTTTTTTTTTTTTTT
>CAJNIZ010008067.1:0-15200 GCA_905231905.1 Symbiodinium pilosum
AATGGAAACTGGGGGAATATAGGGGATTATAGGGATTAGGGTTTCCCACAATCAGGGGTACCTACTATAATGGAGAATCAAATGGAAAAGAAAATGGAAAATGAAATGGAAACCCTAGGTCCCCTTTAAAGGGGTATATAGGGATATTACCTACTATAATGGAGAATCAAATGGAAAAGAAAATGGAGAATGAAATGGAAACCCTAGGTCCCTTTAAACGGGTATATAGGGATATTACCTACTATAATGGAGAATCAAATGGAAAAGAAAATGGAGAATGAAATGGAAACTGGGATTATATCAGAGTAGTAGCGTTTTTTCCACCTCTGGGGCTTCTATATAGCCCTATAGTAAGATTTCGCGAAGAGTGATGATGTAGAGTTTGTTTGGCCGAGGGAACTGAGCAACTGGGGGCGTTCGGCGTAGGCTTTTAGTCATGCGACGTGTCATAGGGTTCGAAGCCCCGAAGATTTAGACAGTCTGGGTTGTTGGTGGTTCTTGAGGGCTGTGGTGGGCAGTAGGCTGCCTAGACCTTCCACTGAATTTCCTGTATGATACCCGAGTCCTGTATACAAAACCCAGAAAAAATCCAATGCAGGGCTCAACTGCAGAAATGCCCCTATACTGGCGCAAATGATGTGTGATACGAGGCGCAGCAGCATTAAAGACAGTAGCAGGTAGCAGCAATCACGCTGGGAGTCGAGCCATGGCAAGCAGAGAGATGTCAAACAAGCCAGGTCTGATCAGGTCAGGGTTTAAGGTTCAGGATGGTTTAGGGGTTAGGTTTTATGGTGATTGATGGTAAGTAGGTAGGCTTTAGAGATTTTAGTGCCAAAAGGTCGGGGAGAGTAGCAGTACATACGTCCCTGAGCAGATACAAGTGCTGAATGTTTGGAGGCTGGGCTAACCCCTAAACCCGAAACCCTAACCCCTAGGGGCTTTGTCCTGTTTCGGTCGCTACTAATTCACATCACATCCTTATCCAGACGAACCCTTTTACTCTTCCCTTTTTAGGAGAGGTGCCTGGCTTTATGGCGAGTAGTTCCTGTATACAAGATAAGATGCCCTAACAACAGGGCATTATAGAAGGGATATGACTTATTGGTTCTGAGTAGGGAATATGGGACTATGATCCTATATGATCTCTATATAAGATAATCCTATATTCCATACTAACTCCAGTAAGATGAGGGTGTAGAGTCGGCGATCGACCTACTCTTGCGACTATCCCTACGCTCTACTTGCTGGTGCTTAAGAGGCAGCTCGGGAGCATTGTAAAGGATAACATATGGAACTGTTACTTATTGGTGCTTAGTAGGAATCTAGGGAGTATAATCCCGATATAACCCCTATGTAATATATGGAACTTTTACTTCTTGATGGTTAGTAGGAATCTAGAGAGTATAATCCCTAAATAGCCCCGATGTAAAATGTGCCCTTATTCCCGAGTAGCACCCCAGTAAGTTCATAGGGACCCACTTACCCAGATGCGACCTTTGCCAACAGCACGCTTTTTAATCCCTATACCCTTATAGCCTAAGCCCTGAACCCAATGGCAGAAATTGGCTCAAGATGCCAAAGGCATCGTTGCAAACTTAGGTAGTGAGACCCGGTGCCCAGCTTCCAGGGATTTTTTTGGGCTTGAAGAGGTTTCCTGAATTTTGGCGTTTAGGGTTTAGGGTGTGGTTTGTTAGGGTTTGAAGAGAGCGATTTTTGAATGGAAACATCTTTGTGGGTATCTCCATTGAGGCTTCTTCTTCCGTTGTGGTTAGTTGTCTAAGAAGTATGCGAAGGCTTTGTGTGGAAGCTCTGTCCTAGGCCTTCCCAGCATCCTTTCCAGCTTCCCGCGATGGATAGCTCCAAGTTCCTCCAGCTGCCGCCCAAGGGTCCCTTGGGAAAGGAAAACAGATAAGCCATAGTCTAAACTCCTTAAAGGGGGTTATATAGGGGATTATATAGGGGACTACTATAGGGGTTATTAAGGGGGATACTAGGAGTTTAGACTATAGCTCAGATAAGGTAATCCGTGATCATGATTCATAGGGACGCCCCGTGGCGGAATAATGATCTAGCAAAAACACCGTGCTCCATAGAATAAGCATTATTGGTGTTAAATGGAAAGCTCTTCAAATTTCAGACTACACCTTAAACCACATCAAAACCAATCACGGACTTTTTGTTGGGTTCTGAAATTGTTTTGCTTTAGTTTCAAGGGCTTCTGGTCCCAAAATGCCTCTGACTTGTATCTTTCACCCAGAATCTGGCCGATTGTTTTTGCTTTCAATCCAGGGGAGGCTTTGAATCGTGAGTTTTTTGCTTTTCAAGTCTTCAAATCTATCCAAACATTACTTAAAACCCCAAACCCTAAATAACCCCCTTATAGCCCTTATGCAGCCCTGACATAATCCCTACATCCCTAAACCCTAAACCCTATCGCCCAACTACCAAGGTCCGGATGCTCCTGCAATTCTTTTCCGAAGCTCCTATCAGTCGGGCCTTTTTTCCATCTTCTACTCCATTGGGAGGCCATCTAGGGGTTACCTAGGGATTATATGGGGGTTCTGTAGTTCCATCTTCTACTCCATTGGGAGGCCATATAGGGGTTATATAGGAATTATCTAGGTGTTCCCTAAACCCTAAACCCTAAACCGCGTGTCTATGTTGTTTAGGATTTAGGGTTCCATTGGGAAGCCATCCGCACCACAGGGTCCTTCGCAACATTGAGCCCAGAGCCCTTCAGAACCCTAAACATGCAGCCCTAAGCCTGAAACTACATAAAATCTCCTTAAGTTGATAGAATATGGCTTGGGGTATAGTATAATAAGATCCCCATATACCTCATATTCTGCCTACTTCAGGGGGGACTATAATCCTACAGTAAACTCTTGACCCTAAAGCCCCCTAAACCCTAAACCTTAAACCCCTAAACCCCTAAACCCCTAGAACCCTAAAACCCTAAAACCTTAAAACCCTAAACCCTAAACCCTAAACCCTACCCCCCAACCCTGAGGACTCCACTCTATCTATGGTCTGGGGCAGTGCGAAACGGCCATATCCGGCGCATAACTGACGAGGACGCGCGTCATGGGTTTAGGGGTTTAGGGTTTAGGGTTTTAGGGTTTTAGGGTTTAGCGTTTAGGGTTTAGGGTTTAGGGTAGTTTCCAGCACTCCCTGCAGAAGGAAGGCCCCAAAGTAAGGGCCCATAGGATGATACAGGGTCTAGGGTTTAGGGGTCATATAGGGATAATGGAAAAGAGAATGGAAACTACTATTTAGGGTTTAGGGTTCAGGGTTCTTGGGAGGCATGAAGTCTGCAGCTGCACTCAGCTTTCTCGGACATTATTATTCATTAGCACGTGGGCGCGGGGGTTCTCGGTACCCCCAGCACGTACATAGACCAAGAAACAACCCTAAGCCAGAAGCCTCAACAATGACCCATTGAACCACAATCAATCCCAATCCCTACTTGGAGCGTGGAGGGCAATTAGTGGTAAGCAGGTAAAGACAGGGAGAACCATGGTCTAATTACTTAGCAGATAGGGGTGATATGTATACTTACCTACCACCCAGATCTCCAATCCCTAAACCTTAAAGTCTCTGAACCCTGACCAAATGCGCCTGACCCCCGTGAGGATATCGGCTCGGCCGCCCTGGAGATCGCCGGCAACAATGTGATTGGGTTGCTGTTGAGGAACTTACTTGAAGTTATTATATTGGGGAAAACCTTTTAATTAATATATATATATACACACCCATTATGGTAACTTAATTTAAGTTCCTTAACCGCAATCCAGGTGAGCACCACCTCCGTGACCTGCCCGGAGCAAGCCAGACAGACCTTGGGCATTAAGATGCTTGGCGTTGGTTTAGAGTCCAGGGTCTGGGGTTTAGGGGTTATGTAGGGATAGTGGAAAAGAAAATGGAAACTACTATTCAGGGTGTAGTGTAAGGTGTAGGGTTCAGGGGTTTACGAGGTCCATGCCGGACATGAGTTTTAGTGCTGTATACCAGAACCCAATAAGGAAGGTACCCTCCGTATATTCTTGGGCATTAACATGCTCGGGGAATAGCCGAGGCTTACATCAGTACTTCTACAGGAATCCATGACGTTATTCCCTAGGAACAACAGCAAGTATTTGGAGGTTGTGTGGCAGCTATAATAGCTATAATAAGTGGAGATAGGGTTGCTGCGGGTTGTAACTATAGCTCTGCTTCTGGTAACCACAAGTGTAGCTACCCAACGACCTCCAAGTAGGGAACCGAAGTGCAGAAGGCGAGGATTTCAAAGACCTTTGAAAGCTCGGAAATCTCACTAATGTAACGGCATCATGCAGCAGTGTTACTGTCTGATGAACACGTTGAGAAGATGTCTTCCGCGATGCTGGTGACAAATCAGTTGTGCAGCAGGAATAGCATGCGTACCTTTCAGGGCGGAATCTATGCTGAAGGGCGCGCTGTGGAGTCCAAGGTCCAAGGTTTCTTTCTGGTCGGCTACAAACCAGCTGCTTGAATATTGTCACCCCAAACCATGGTACTGCGGAAGTTTTCTCCAGACCTTCCCTTCTTTCACGGTCCATACCATGGGCCCCTAATATGGCCCCCTCCCTGTATCCTGGCTCCTAACTATGGGCCCTTGATAAGGCTTGTAAAGGTTCATAAGTTATGCAATACAAACAAATATGTAAAAGGCATGTATATAAGGTAGTTTCTCAAAATAGGAGACCCCACTAAAGACTCTAATATGCTATAATCCTTGTTATGGGGACCCCCCAAAATGATACCCCTAATTTGAGGACACCCCTATAAGGAGCCCAGGATTAAGGGCACAACAGTTCCAACCTTGGCAATCGGAGGAATGTCCCATCCGTTCCTGTGAGCCAGGATGCCGTTTCTGGTCTTGTTGGTTAAGAATCTGCGCAAGAAGCTTGACTGCAACGCGGAACTCGCGGGAATATAAAAGGAATATACGGACCCTGGTAGGTATATTATATTGCTAGTTTACTCTTGGGGTTCCCTATTTGGGGTTCCATTGTACTCCCTTTAAGGGATCCACGTAGCCTTAAGCAGGTGCTGGTTGTAGAGTTTAGGGAAAACGCAGGTAGCATTTGTGGACTGTCTTTCCCCATATAACCCTTATGCATCTCCAGTTTGCAATTCATTTTTCCTTCAACCTTCCTCTTGGTTCTCCATTGTTTGGAGATATTCCTTTATACCCTAAGCCCCACATCTAGATATCATTGGATCCCTAGGGTTGGACCTGTCAAAATCGCTGGTGCCCTGCAAGGACGGCTGCGTGTGAGAAAGCATTAACCGGCACAACTTAGGTGGACCCCCCTCCCAGTACTAGTGACTATCAGGGGATGGTAAGGATTCCATTAGGGTCCTCTTATATACCTACTAATTATACCACTATTACAGGGTGGGGGGGGGTCCTCCTAAGGTATAACAAAGTTCGGCCTCAAGGTTAAAGGTTTAGGCTTCGGGGAACAGTTCAGCCTCAAGTGCCTACACATTCGGGGTCCTTTTCTTGGGGGTATGCTTTGTTGCGGCTTGTTGTGCTTTTGTGTCTGTATTGTATATTGGGGTTCACTCTTGTTTAGAGCTCCCACATATAGCTGCAAGCATAATGCCGAGTTTTGATTTATGTTCCTCCCAAGACCTAAACCCGAGCCCAACGGCCTGGGTCTACGTTAGAATAGGGCCTTATCAGGGATTATTCCCAAGCAGTGCCGTTCAGGGGTTTGCTGTTATTCTCTTGTGGAGCTATTCGCTCCGTTCCGTGGCGGATGTATGCTATCTCCTGCCCTTTAATCCTTGACTGCTTGCCAAGGTTTAGAGGTTTCTGGTTGTGAGGGCTAGGATTGCAGAAGTTCATGTCGAGCCCCTGGAGGGTGCAAGCTACGACTACACCCCGCGCCCAGACATTACAGTACAGCCCCTCAGAGAGTATCATGCCATAAGACAGTAACCTCCGTTCTGAATAAAAGGCATGCCCGAGAAGGAAGCCCCTGGAAACTGGGTCACTATTTATACAAGGCTCACAAGCGAGAGCTATGCTTTCTGCACGTGGCAAAGTTGAACCTGCCAACCCCCAAATCCAAAGCTACCACCCCCCGCCGTGCAAGCTGCCTTCCACGCAAGCACAGTCGCAATACAGCATTTGTGTACTCCGCAACATTAGCTCCCGAAATAATCACTGCATCAATACTCTGAACTACAAATTGTGCGCCAGTAGACGTGCTCACTATCTACATCTAGGGGGCGCGAGGTCCAGCACTAGTCTGACAATCCCAATATATACCCTATTATACTATGGTAGTTTCCATTTTCCTTTCCATTATCCCAATATAATCCCCAATATACCCAAAACTGAAGGTACTTTTGCTTCGAGGTTGAGGTCTTGGACGACACAGGCATGGTGGTTGAGTGCGACTGCCGTACATGATCATGTTTGAGTTTGCGTCCTCCGCCCACAAAGCTGTTTCATACCCTGGCCTATTTTTTCTCACAGGGCCGCCGGGCTTTCAACTGGACTTTCAAAGCAAGCGGGAAATTGCCTATGCCCCAAGCCCAAGTTTGAGTCTTGTTAACACCACAAAGAACGTAAAAAGAAACCCAAGGTCATGATGTCCCGAACCCTCAAACTCTGTGAAGCTGGAGCAGTATACATGAGCCATGGTCTAAGCTCCTTAAAAGGGGGGTATATGAGGCCAAGGGATTATATAGGGTTCCTACTATTTATAGGGCTTTGTTGAGGGAGATACTAGGAATTCACATAGGGCCTGCCAGGCCTATGGCTTGACCTTCTATTCCATCCAGTTCTGCTGTTTTGTCTGAGCTTTTGTCTAAACTCCTTAGAGGGCGCTATATGGGAGATTATTTTGGGGAGTATTATAGGGGTGATTACGGGGGATACCAGGAGGTTAGACTGTAGCTCATGGGATGATTTGTCCAGCTACCTTCTGCAACCAGTAGAGCTGCAGGGGGCTGCAGCGTACCCATGGCCCTTGTATGTGTTTTCAGTGCTGTGTAGCTCAGCTCCTTTTTCTTCATTGCAGTTAGTTAAGCCTGTAGCCACAAAGAGTAGTCCTAAGGGAGCATGCAGGCCAGATGAGGTGCTTCAAATGAATGCAGGGCTTGACCTTGTGAAAAAGCTGCAATTCAGACNNGTCTGAATTGCAGCTTTTTCACAAGATACACTATATAATCCACTACCCATATGTAATCCTAAGCGTGACCGAACCTGTTGCAATTCTAGTGCTGGGAGTCGCATTTGCAAGCGCTGGTAAGGCCATCTTCAGTATTGACGTGTGGGCAGTCAGATTTGTGGCCCTGTCTTGGGAACATCCAAAATCCAGGGACTCATATGTAAGCTCGCCAAAGAGGGACCATCATACCGACGGCCCTGCATACAAAAAGAACCCTTGACCTTAAACCAGAGATCCTAAACTCTAAGCCCTAAACCGTAAACCCCTAAATCCTGAACCTTACACCCCTAAACCCTGAACCTTAAACCCATAAACCCTAACAAGAACTCTAAGCCCTAAACCTTAAACTCTATACACCCTAAACATTAAGTCTTAATAAGAACTCTCAGCCCTGCAGGCCAGAAGAGGCGATTCAAAACAAGCACTTTCAACTCGGGAACGAAGGCCCGGAGCCATTGGGTTTGGGGCTGTTTGGTAGGGTTTAGGATTTAGGATTTAGGTTTAGGGTTTGGTGTTTAGGGTTTAGTGTTTAGGGTAATGGACGTGACTGCGTGTTCTTCTGAATTAGGGGTTAGAAGTAATTCATGATTTCTAGAGTCGTGTGGGCCTACAAATTGGGAAAAGGGGTAAATGCCAGCAGGCTGTTTGGACTATCTTGGTCAAAAGATTGTAGGCTTCAAGATGTTCAGCGGTATTTACGGGGAAAAGGCGCGGCAATTCATGAGAAACCTTGTCCAGTAGCCGCGTTTCTGGCAGAAATTGCACACAAGTTTCCTCAACCTGATACCGGTAGTCCATATGAGCTACAGTCTGAATGTCTTAAGGGGGTTATATAGGGGACTACTGCTATAGGGGTGATTGAGGGGGATACTAGCAGTGTAGACTATAGGTCATATGGGAGTGGGAGTTTTGTTAATCAGGGGATCGGATTCCCTCTTATATCGCGCAATGTGCACCTGAATCTAGTATGACTTGACCTACAGTAACCCATCTACAGAGAAAAAGGTGTTGTAGCCAAAATTGTGGTGTCTTTGCCCCTTTTTGGGGATCTTGGTTATGTAGAAATTCTACCCTGTGCTCGTTGGTCCTCATCAAAAGTTTGAACATACGACCAAGCCCCGACCCCTTTGCTCTTCAGACCCTGAAGCCTAACTCTAAACCCTTAAACCCTAAACCTATAGATCCTTAACCCTTAAACCCTAAACCCTTAGACCCTAAATTCTAAACCCTAAGCACGAATCCGCGCATCTGCGTGTATATCCTCTTGGGCCATCTCGAATCTCTAATCCAAGAACCAAAAACCTAAGCCTTGAAACCCTAAGCCTGAAGCAGGTGAGCTATAGTCTAGACGCCTTAACGGGGGTTATATAGGTGGTTATAGGGTTGAGCATTCTACAGGTCTTAAGGGGGATGCTAGGAGTTCAGGCAATAGCTCATATGCCCCTTCCAAACCTTAGCCCCGTAAACTGAGACCTATGAAACTTGCCCAGTTTTTGCACACTGCTGCCAGCTCTAAACAGTATTTTCCCCAAATAGGGGACCCCACTATAGATCCCCAAATACTATATAGTCCTTATAGCAGGGACCCCGAATTTGTACCTCTAGTTTTGGGAAACCCTCAGATGTGATGAAGCCCAAGAACATCTAGTTTGTCGTTGTTAGTCCTTTGGTCAATCATCTTCATCCTAAGCCCTAAAAACGTGCAACCAAGTTCAGCATGGCTTCTATTTCTGGCCCTTCTGGATTAGGGTTTAGGATTTAGGATTTAGGGTTTAGGGTTTAGGGTTTAGGAAGCGCCAATAAGTCACAGAAGGTTGAACTTTCCATCATGGATCCACGGGAGGTCCAAAGCCTGGGTGGGGGAACCCTTCCATTTACCATATACTCGTATTATGGTAACTTAAATTCAGTTCCTCAGCAGTTACCATAAGATGGGTATATAGAATATAGTAGATAACAGGGTTTCCATCTTCAGTTCCTTCACAGCTACCATCATATGGGTGAGTAGTAAATACTAGAGGTTCCATATTAGAGTGTCTTCGTTTAAGTTCGTTAACAGTTACCTAATATGGGTATATCGTAAATAACAGGAATTCCTTATTATAGTAACTTCGTGTAAGCTCCTTAACAGCAACCCAGAAGATCCAAAGCTACTAAGGTTGGACCATTCAACTGCTCCATGCCCCTTCGCTTGGATGAGGGCTGGAACCAGGCCCCGAAGTGAAAGAGTTGGGGATTTTGGGGGTTTGGGTTAGGGTTTCAGGGATCTTTTGAGCTTGAGTTTAGGGTGTCTCAAGTAGTTGTTGGGATGGGGGGTTTGAGAGTTTTGGGTTCAGTTGTTTAGGGATGATAGGGCAACTAGGCATCTTTTGAGGGCAAAGGAAAAACACGTTTTGGTCTGAAACATACAACGGGGTATGATTCAGCTCACCTATGATGATCTTGAACTAAACCGGTACTGCCTAGACCGCTGGCTCCGCGATAAGGCCTGGGCTTTATGACTGGGCATCACTCAGCCCCCCACCCCCCGCCAAAAGGGTTTAGGGTTTAGGGTTCTTGTTTTGAATGCCTTCAGGTGGGAAGGAGCGACGTAGTCTTTGTGTACACCAGAAAGAAGGCCACCCCGCAAAATTGTTTGCGACTCCGTGCGCTTCTGACACTGAGCATGAGGGAGAGCAAGCAGCGATCTTCTTGCGGATGATGACTTCTGCAGAGACCCCAATGTACCTGAATTGATCTCCATACCCTACGGGATGCTAAGATCCTTACCCTAAACCCCTAAACCGTAGATAAGCCGTAAAGCCTATAATTTGAATGAAGAGTTTACTGCATCCCTGCATCCGTGCAATTGAGAGGCTGCATCTTTCGTAGACTACCTTGGCAGATTAGAACTGCTGGTGGACGCAGAGCAGAAGCACAAAACTTTCCATGGGCGCGACTCAATAGTTATAGCGAAGCTACCAAAAGTTTGATGAACATGGGATTGACAAGTTCCAGCGCTTCATGCCAAACTCCCAGAAGCCAGAACCCCACAGAAACGTCTGGATCTTTGAAGGTGATGAGGGTCTCAGCGGTCCCTGTACCGGTCCCGGGACTGCTTTGGAAGCTTTACCAAATCCCGGCATTCCGTACTTGCGTTTTATCAACCTAATAGCTCTGGTCAGCAAGGAATGAAGGAATGGATCCTAATAAGAGTCCTTGAAAAAACCCTGATAAGCAATGTAGTAACATCTATTGTTTCCCACTCCTTCCTTCCCTGCTAACAGGAGGTAAACAAAGGGGGGTTCCGCTTCCACATCTCCCCTTAAGTAGATAGAATATGGGGTATATGGGGATCTTATTATAATATACCCAAAGCCATATTCCATCTTAAGGGGGACTATAGATATTCGAAAGCCCTTGTGAACAGGTGGTGTTCAATCTGGCTGACTTCACCCAGCGAGCTTACGGCACGAACTACGTGGACCCTTAGTGTTCATTAGTTACATAAGGCGCGGTTTAGGGTTCAGGGTTTAGGGTTTAGGCTTTGGGATTTAGGGTTTAGGGTGTGGTATGAAGTACGTGGGCCCTTGGTCTGCTCATCACATACGGAAGATGCGGTTTAGGGTTTAGGGTTGTATGAACTACGTATGGTGCTCGTCAGGTACAGAAGACTTCGCGTATGGGAGTTAAAAACTTGGCCCCCAAGATGGACCCCGAGATTACTATACTGTAGGTACACCCCCAAAGGGGCCCTTAATTGATGGAACCCCGCTCTATACCCTGAACCCCATATTGAAAAGGCCTGTCAGCAATACGGAAGGAAGGTATAGGGCTGGGTGGATGTTGCCAGGCTCAGAGTTTAGGGTTTAGTGTTTCAGGCTTAGGATTTAGGGTTTAGTGTTTCAAGTTTAAGATTTGGGGTTTAGGGTTTTGATTGTAGAGCACAAAACTTCAATTTTCAGGAATGAGGAATTAAGCAGGATTCTGAACGTGGGCTTCATTTTGTAGTGTGCGTGGGGTAGTCTTGTGAACTCAGGTATCACAGTACGGCCATGTTGATGATATCTTGTGTGCACCGGGGTGCTAACACATTTTCGCCATGAAACAGTACCCGTTCTGTGGAAGAGGAGAGACGGCATTAATTTGCAGTTCTGACTTGCAAAGGAAGCAAAGGAAGCACCCCTGTGAAGGCTCATGAAAGAGCATAACTCAGTTCTTCGCCACTCAAGTCTTTGGTGGCATTGTTCTGGCAGTGGGTTCAGTGCCCAGCCAGCAAGCAACTTGAACAGGGGGCATCAAGTTCTTACGAGCAAGCTCAAAATCTCTCTCTCTTTCTCTCTCTCTTAGGGCGATATATCCTTCAGACTGGAGGTAAAGCACATTGAAAAGCAGGACAAAGTTGTTCAGCAACGCCCTTCCAAGCCTTCATCTTAGCACCCGAACATCTCTGGGATGCCGAGGAGACGTGCCGCATCACCATTAATGTTACTCGGTCCATGTATGATTTAGGGGTTCCGGGCCTTCATTTCGGGGGAGATGTGCTTCAACGCTCGTACTCGATACTCAATCTTGAGCGCCAGACGGTGTATGCACAATGTAGCAAAACTTATTAAGCTTGAAAATTGGTGGGGTCTAAAGTCTGCGTACTTCAAGGGGATGACCATATCCTCACAAGTCTCAAGCTGTCACTTGTAGCTGCTGATGTATTGCTTTCATCCACTTATGGCAGTGGTGGGGTACCTTCTCGATTCTCTACATGACCCGGGAGGAGGGGAGGACAGGGACTGGGCTGTTGTTAAGGAACTTACACATACTCAAATTAAGCACTATAGTACAGAAGCCTTCTTATTTCATACATACCCATGATATGGTAACTTAGTTCAAGTTCCTTAGCGGCAACCCATTTTCTGACAATCAAAGGGTGACTGGCCATTGGTTAGTAATTATGTCGCGATAGCAGCTTGACTTCCTGGTGGTGAGTAGGGAATAAGGGAATAGTTTGTACATGGTTTATACAGGGGTTATATGCCTGCATTCCCCACTAACCCTCAGTAAGTTCATCCCCACTGCAATAAGCAGGTAGGCAAAGGCTAACGGCTCTCACACCGCAGGTTCTCCTCACACCCATACGATGTGATAAAGGCTTCGGAAGGCAAACCCCCAACAATAGCTTCAAAAGTACTTGTGACCTGCAACAGTATCCAATCTGTTTTCAAAGGCGGTGCATGGTGCATGAGCAAAAATTTGTAAGGTTTGGCAAAAACATACTGCAGATCCTGATGTCCTGTTCCTCTTACGTCCCTCCCAGCACAAAGGCCTTGTAGGAAGGCCACTCACAAGTAGAACCAGCCTTCACAAACCCCAACTCCCTAGACTCCAAGGTTTAGAACTCTCGAAGAAATTTGACGAATCGCCCCATAACTCCACCCCTGGGCCTCACCTTAGTTGGACCGCCTGCCGCGGCCGCAAATTCTGAACCATGTAAGCCCCTCCCCGTCATAAAGCGCCTGGCGAGAGTTATACTGTTTGGGGAGAGGTTCGTGGGAGGGGAATAGAATGCCAGCCCATTCGCAGGCCAACTGTCGCCTTCGGCGCGTCTTCTTCATGGACCGGCTGTACACAAGTGAGGACACCACCAGCGACTGCTTCTGTGTTTGGGTTTTGAGGTCTGGGGTTTTAGGGCTTGGAGTTTGGGGATGCCAGGCTTGGGGTTTTGAGGGCTCAGGCAGGATTAGATTCCCCAGGTTTTGATTTTAGGGTTCAGCTTGGATTCTGAAAGATCGGAGCTTCAGTGCTGCAACACTCCACCTCTGTGCACCAGCGTCACGACACCTTTGCGCAAGGGCTTGCGGCCTCTTAGGCACCGTACAAGATAAAACTGCTCCTTCTAAGCCACTAGTTGGCAACCAGGGCCTGCCCTTCTACAAGCATCCCGCGGTGACCCATGCTCTACACACTCGCACTCACTCGTACCTTGCCCACTTTTTTTTGGTGAGATTGGTATGCACGTGTTCCTCAGTTGTAGCTGCAACATACGAATTATCATAGGCGTCTACCTTTTGATCTTAATTACTATCAACTGTAGCCCTATACACCCCAAAGTGCCCGCGACAGAGTGGATGTAGAGCCTACTGAAAACAGATGCGAAGCACGCCAGGAGCTTCCAAAGGAGTTCCGGTTGGAGGCACCGGGGCCTTGTACTTTGTCGGGCATACATCTCAGTAGTTAAACCGAGTTACCACGCAGGGAGATACAGTTAATAGTGTGGTCTCCTCATTCTGGCGTGACGGGCGTAAGCATGTTGGCTAGTGCTAGTGAAGACCATGCATGGACTATGAATTGCTGTTAAATTCATAAACGAGGCCATGCTTCATCATCACTACTACTGCTACATTCTTATATCTGCTATTATTGTTATTGCTAATACTATTATTCTTACTGCTACTATTTTTCTCAGCTATTCTATGGGAAGTGGCTGGCTGGTGCTGAAGGAAATGCACCACGCATAATTTTCTCGGAAAGCCCCCCC
Organism: Symbiodinium pilosum; assembly: GCA_905231905.1. Lineage (NCBI taxonomy): Eukaryota > Dinophyceae > Suessiales > Symbiodiniaceae > Symbiodinium > Symbiodinium pilosum. Next base: position 13,720 of record CAJNIZ010008067.1, read on the forward strand.
ACTTGTCCATGCACATAAGTTCTGGACGCTGCCAGAGGCCCTGACCATGTGCTAGTCCACAGGTTAGCGTCATGCTCAGCTAGGCATCAAAACAATATACGATATGCAGAAAATCATTTAGGACTGCAGCACTGGCCCTCCATGTCCACAGGGCCCGCGATTGTTTGGGCTCTCATTAAGCTAGTTTTTACCTGAACCCCCAGCATTCAGACTGGGGGCCCAAGGCTTCAAATATCAAAGTGTACATTCCATGCTCCATTTTCTTCCCTACCAGATTCTCCTCCATCACAACCCTCAACCCTAAATCCTGAGCTTCCAAAAAGCCATGACTCAAGATATGGCGAATTCACCGGGGAGCGATCGATTATCTTGCTCTTTGTGAGCGGGAGCGCGGGAATGGGTTTGAACATGGAAAGTGCAATCTTTTTGCAGATATATGTGCTACTATAAAGATCCCATCCTCCATTCCCCGCTTACAGCCAACAAGTGTTGAGGTCTTTTTGTGTTGCCGCACTTGGTACGTGCCATATGCACGAAGGGATCAAAACCCTGACAACAAGTCATGATATGGTGCTCTATCTTCTGGACCTGAAATCTGAGTTCCGCGATGCAGGTGCACGACAGGGCACCCATGCCACTCCCCCTGAATCTGGCTGCTCCCTGCCTTGACTGGCTTTTATAGGAAAAGTTCTGAAGATCATAAGAGCCATTGTCTAAGCTCCTAGTACCCGCCTTAACAACCCTCATTTATATAGTTCCCCAATAGAACCCCCTTTCGGGAGTTTAGCCTTTAGCTCATAAGAGCTTGGGGAAATCAAAGGGTTTGCTTCAGAGGAAGGCTCCCTAAAATCATCGCAGGGTAGGGTTTCCGGAAACCATGCGCTTTCATGTCAGATCCTAGAGGAAGGCTTCTCAAAGTCGCCGAGGACTCTATCTGACCAGTATAGGGTTCATGGTAAATCATGGGCAGTCTTTCAGAGGAAGACTTCTCAAGTCATAGGGGCCGAGGCTCTGTGGAAATCATCTGTTATTCCAGAAAGACAAAATTTGTTTGTTTGGGGGCCCCAGATTGAAGGAAAAATCAGGGAGATTCGTTCAGGGTGTCTACAGTTTAGGGTTGTTTATGCAAAGGTCCTGCTGATTCGGAGGTGTGGAGGCAAACTTGAAATGCCGCGCATGTAGAGGCAGTTTGCTCCCTCATGTAGCAATCTTGGTTTTAGGAATCAGCATTGCCTATTTGGCTTAGGTCGAGGTGGTCAGGGGAGCAAGTATGACATCCAATACTGTGATATAACGGAGTCTGAAGGGTAGTTCCCAAAATTAGGGTCCCATTTTGGTGCCCCTAACTATTGGGTGCCGTCATATAACCTATGACCGAATAGGGCCCATGATTTTGAGAAGAGCCCAGAAGCCGGCATGTCAGACTGTCAGACGTTGGTCAGGGATATATGGTCCTGCGCTCTGCGTTCCCAGGCCCCCCC
>CAJNIZ010008068.1:0-14958 GCA_905231905.1 Symbiodinium pilosum
ACCTTTTTGGGGATCCCCATAATCAGGACCCTAGTTTATTGGGGCCTTTTTTGGGGTATTCTTATTCTGGAAAACTACCAAATAGTTTTAATTGGATTCGGGTCGATTGTGTCGTACAAGGCTGTAAGAGCACGAAGATGCCATTTCTCGACCGACTACGATTTCTACCTTACCCTGTCGTACGCTGACGTGGAACTTTCTCTAGGTTTCTTTGCAAACGGCCATAGTCATGCAGGGGGGGGGGCCCTAAAAGAATCCAAGAATACCTGTATCCTTATTCTGGGGACCCCCCCCCCTCCCACAAAAAAAAAAAGAACTCAACATCTTGGAAAACTACCACACTGAATCCTAAACCCTATTACTGCCTCAGCGGCTTTAAAAGCTTGCTGTACTAGGCTGCATCTGTAAAAATCCTTGTAAAAGTTGCTGATACCGCGCTGCCCCTAGTGGTGCTCAGGCGTTGCTAGGATTTCTTCTAGATTTAGGAGACGTGTATGTGTTTTAACATGGGAGGCCACTACCCTTACCGCCTAAGATAAACAACAGGGTCATAGCAACCTGGTACTAGCAGCTGCCTGCATGCCTGTTCGCACGAGATGAATGTACAAGCATTAAAAACTGAGAATGTTGCGCCCTTTCCGATCCTCGAAGAATGCAATGCAAGCCACTACATACCCTACACCCCAAACCCTTATCACTTTGCTTTGGTTCGCGGAGGATCCACCGTTTGAGGCATAGCTGTTCTTTGCTCCTGGACAGGCCATTTTCATTTCCCACACAATGCAGTGGATGCGAAAAATCCTGCATGACCTTAGGTACCTTAAACCTTGGGAATTATGGTACTATAGTATACTAAGGTCATGCAGGATTTCTAGTATCAACAGTAGTAATAACAACGGTTAGTTTTTTACCACTAGTCAAACTAGCTTTTCCCTTAGTCTCAAATACAGCTTGGGGCTGATTGCGGGCATTTTCCCTAATAGCCTGGTTGTATGGAGATAATGGGAAAATGGAAACTACCATGTTTGGTATTACTACTACCTTAAACCCTTAAATCTGCACCCTAACCATTAACCCCAAACCCTCAACCCTAAACCCTCAACCCTAAACCCTCAACCTGAAACCTTCAACCCTAAACCCTCAACCCTAAATCCTAAACCTAAGACCTTCAACCCTAAACCTAATTCAGTGTTTAGATCTCCAGGCAACGGCGACGACTGCAGACGATCAGCCTGTGAAGCATCAGCGGAAGAAGAAGCAAGCGCAAACGGTGCGAAGCTGAGGATTTTTTAGGGGTTTAGGGCATATAGTTTTTTTCCGGTATATAGGGCTTAGGGTTTAGGGTATATAGGGTATATAGGGTTTAGGGTTTAGGGTATATAGGGATTGGGGTTTAGGGTTCAAGGTATATAGGGTTTAGGGTTTTGGGCTTCTGGTTTTGGGTTTAGGGCTTAGGGTTTAGGGCTCAGGGCTTAAGGTTTAGGAGTTTAGGGCGTATGGTTTAGGGCTTAGGGTTTAGGGCTTAGGGTGTATATAGGTTTAAGGATTAGGGTTTAGGGCTTGACGATGACCCGAGCACCTACAGGTTTTTTTGGGGTTATACCCATTAGTTATAGGGTTTAGGCTTTAGGATTATCGTTTACTGCTTTGGAGTTCACTGCTCCGGTGAGATCATGTTCAGGGATAGCCCTTGCGATGGCATAGTTTCTGGAAATTAGTTGCGCATCTTAATGCGGTGCTCAGCCTTCACTGGTTCCTCATAGGGGTGCTATTCTATTTTGATCTCAAATATTGCCCATTGGCCTTGAGTATACCAACAGCGGAATGTGCAGACATTTGCTTGTATATGTCAACGTGTGAATATGCATGTACCTATGCGCACATATATTAAATGAATATATATATATATATATACATATACATATCTCTCTCTCTCTCTCTCTTCCCCATTGGGGTTCAAGTAGGCTGAACAGCAAGAGTTATTTGCAACAATGGCCCAGTCCAAAGTTTTCCTGATTGGGGGAGGGCCTAGAAAAAGATTGGATCCGCCTGATGCGCCTTTATCTTTCGAGGGGTGTCATATGAGGGTTTCTGTAAATTAGGGATCCCTGTCGTGGTGCCTCATAACAAGGATTGTAGTGTGTTGCTTGCTCTTCTGATTGCTGAAAGACTATCATATGATTTGAGCAGCATGCGAATAGGTTATTCGCATAAGATCGAAACCAAAACAGCTCTTTGTATGGCGGCTAAAAGGCGCAGGATCCAACATGTTCCACCAAACCTTACGTTCTAAACTCTACACCCTATAGACCTTAACTCTCAAGGATGTACGGTTTAGGGCTTATGGTGAAGCTTCAAGGCTGAGGGTTAGGGTTTAGGGGGCATGGGGGCTTTGTACGGCATGCCCAGCATAGCACTAGGATGGGTGCTGATCAATATATCTCACCTGATCGTTTTGATATTTTCCTTTGAACTGCAGATAGAAATCTCTGAGCAGTGAAGCAGCTAAGTGTGCGTGATTTCACTGGCCTTGTGCAGCTCTACATACCGCAGCATGCCAGACCCTGAACAGACCTCGCCGCTTAGGTGCCATGTTGATCAGCAGTTCCCACCACTGACATGTTGACCCAAACCCTAGACCCTACTTGAACCCGAAACCCTATAAACCCCAACAAAACCCTAAACCCTACAAACCCTAATTAAGCCCTACAAAACCTGACAAAGCCCTAAACCCTATAAACCCGAACTAAACCCTACACCCTAATCAAACCCTAAACCCTAAAAGCCCTAAACTACATAGCGGAGGAACCTCGCCTCCCTTTTCTTAGTCGTGTTTGCATCGCAGTAGGATGTGCTCCACGATCCTGTCTGGAATTCTGTAGACCTCTAGGGGTTACAGAGGGATAATGGAAAAGAAAATGGAAACTACTATTTAGGGTTTAGGGCTAGGGTGTGATGTAGACCCCTGATTAATACCCCCCCTTCCTTTTACGGGCCAGAATATTAGGATTTGAAATCCCTATTAAGGGGAGGGGGTTTACCGATCATGGGTATACATCATCTTGGGGCCCTGAAAACCGCACGGTAAAGTCTTTGTTAATCATATTGGTTTGGAGATTCAGGATTACGTGTGACTCTTGAACACCTTGAGACTTCTACTTTCAGCTACTAAACCCTATAGAAACCGTAAACCCAAACCCGCTCAACCCCTAAACGGAGGCCCGGCTGATGTACCTGGGAGACCTCGAGGAGAAAGACGAGGAGGACATGAAGAAGTTGTGGCAGCAGTGGAAGTCCCAGGCCGGCAGAAGAGTTGTGCATAGGGTTTAGGGTTTGGGGTAGGGTCTAAGGATTGAGGGATTGGTTTGGGGGGTTGAGGGTCTAGGGTTTGTTGTTGAACTGCAAACCGCAAACCCCGCAATTCCTGTCTTAAGTCTTGATTAATTTGCGCTACAGGTAGGGGGGGCACCCTGGAAAGGCCTTTGGAATACAATTTTTTCTAGGCTGTTACAAGATTCCATCATTATTCATTGGAGGTGATAATTCTCCTAGACCCCACAATGGGCTTCCCTCGTCGGGCACATAATTCCGTGGTTAGTCTTTGTTAGGAAGGAAATTGGGTACCCCAAGAAGGAAAATACCGTGAGAGCCCCAGTAGTAAAGTTGCAGCTGTCAAGATAACAGTCATTTTTTCACGTGGGGGCTTCTGAAACTGTGGATTCTTGTGAAAGTTCGTATAAAGGAGACCACGCTGCCTGAAATGCAAAACGCTCATGATCCAGAGAGCCTTCCAAAGTTTTCTTTACCATTCATGCCAGGCCTGATACTCAACGGTAGTCTTAGCACCTCAGCAGAATTTGCGTTCTCCTTTGTGGCCATGATGAGCGCATCAAGTTCCTGCTATGGTCCTGACAGATGGGAGAAGGGGCCCTTGACAGTGGCTATACAGGGCTTATACTGAGGTTCCATAGCGATCTATAAGGTTTAGGGTTTCCAAATTTTGCGGGCCTTTGTGGGGGTGTGGCCAGAATGAGGACTAGTGTTTTTGTGGCCCTAGGTTCGGAAGCTCCCAGATTCAGAAAACATATCTGCGCACCAGGATTTGGAAGGTAACCTCGTCGCATCTGCGGAGGGCGAAGAGGACGGGCCATATAATATTGGGTTTATACAGCAAAGATTGAATAGTTACCAATAATGGACACCCATTATTACTGCACCAATGTACACACTGCACAGTCCATCAGACTGGTAGCCTCTCCTGGACAGAGGTTTTGCGATTCAGCGCACAGTGCCCTGTGTCTCTCTGGGGCAACGTGCGTCAAGATGACGGTGTAAACCCTTAAGCCTGAATCTGAAACCCCGAAACCCTAAATCCTAAACCCCAAGCCCTGAAAATGTAAATTCTAGACCCAAAGCCCTGAAACCCTCAATCCTAGACCCCAAGCCCTGAAACCCTACATCCTAGACCCTAAACCCTGAAAGCCTAAATCCTGAGCCCTAACCCGCTCCACTGCATGGGCTCATCCGGTGCATTGAGTGCAGCGTGTCTCTCCTGCCGGGCTGATTCTGGACGTAGTTGGGTAGTTCCCAAAATTAGCATCCAATTTTGGTACTCCTAAATATGTGCCGTGGTATAACCTATACCTATAACCAAAAGGGGCCATAATTTTGAGAATAACCCGGTTTCAGCTGTTCTTGCAGTACTTGCAGTGGGGGGCTTGCTCGTCAGCAGCTTGCGAATCCTGGTACTGTGAATCGGTTAGATCGCTACTCCATGCCCTGCATCGCAAAGCGCATGCCGATTTTGAGCCTGTGTTATTCTTTGAGTCCCCTAATTCTGGGCGGCGCAGAGCAATGGAGCTAGCACGAGTCTAGCTTGTCCACTCGCAAAGGGCATTTGAGGGTTTGTGGTTGACGGATCCAGGGTCGAGGATGTAGGGTTGCGTGAGGCACGTTGTTCAAGAATCATACGCCCCTAACGCAGCTCCTCCTTCGCTACTTCGCAGTGTCGCTGTACGCTGCAACCCGCACCTCAGCTCTCCGCTGGTCCAAGTACATGAGTGCTCGTTCATTTGAGCACAAAAAGCTACACGGGGCAGAAACCACTCGTGCCCCACAGGGCCGCAGGGGTAAGGAAGCACCCGTGAAAGCATGACCCAAGCTCTACAGAACACCTTCAAAGAGGGGATTTGATAACCTCACCCGAAAAGGAGGACCCGGTAATTACCAGACGAAGAAAACTTCCTTGGGAATCCTATAGGGGCCGAATCTTGACCTCAATTCCCTATACCTCACCAAAACGCAACTCCTTGAAAGGGTAGCGCATGATGTTGCAAAGCTGGTACCCCAAAGGTGGGCCTGTGTAGGCTTGGAAAGGCTTAGCTCTACGATGTCCCTGCTCCTCCGTAGTGATGAGTTGACCGCGCACATGCAGGACACGAACCCAAAGAATGACATTCAGAATGCAGTGTGGAACTCAGGTACAAGCTTGGCTACTGGGGAGTTCTGAGGGCTGAATTCGTAGCTTACCTAAGATCCTAACCATGGGTCCCTAACGCTACTTATCTTTTGCGTCCGGTTTGCAGGCCCTTGATATAGGGCTCATGATGGGTATATGAGGACCCCAAGATTATGGGCCTATACTAGGGGCCCATATAATAGCTCCAAGGTTAAACCACAGTATTTCTAATTACTCATCCCCAAAAACATCCGCTTTCATTTCATTGTCAATTTCGTTCTCCATGCGACTCTCCGTTAACATATCCTTAAAACGAACCCAAAACCTTAATCCGAAAGCTTCATATTCCGATTGCTGACGCTGGGGTATGGGAAGCCAAAAACCCAAACGCTAAACCCTAAACCTTAAACCCAGCCTTGACGCCCAAAACAGCGGCTTTTGAAGAAAGAGCTGACAGCCAGGTCATGATAGAACCATTCTGTAAGACTGGGTTGTAGGGTCTGGGATTTATAGGGCTCCCTTGAAGGGGATATAGGGATTATCGAGGTTTTAGCGTGTCGGGTACCTAGCAAGGAGAAACAAATGGAACACCGAAGGGAACATGACATGGAAACTGGAGTTATATACAAGGCTTCCTTGTCATATGGCACCCCCGAAAGAACCACAGTCGTAACAACCCTAAACCCTAAACCCTAACTAAACCCTAAACCCTAAACTCTAAACCCTAACTAAACCCATGTTTCGAAAGTGCGAAGAGTACGTCGCCTCCTTTGAGCAGGGCCACACCTGGGCTGGGCAAATCACATGGGCTGCACGCGACCTTACCCCGAGTGGTGGTGTAGGGTTTCATTTTAAGTTATGGAAGTAGTAGAGGAGAACCATCTAAGTGATCGGGGATGGGGCTTCGTCAGGAAGCTTGAGGAAGCTTCTGTGGAAGCTTCTGGCTCTGATTTGAGGTGTGCCCAGCAGCGGCAGCTAGAGGTAGAAAAGCAAGAGCAACGCTACTGCTACAATATTGACGCGGCTACTCAGACCCTAGACCCCAATCCCTAAACCCTAATCCCTGAACCCCAATCCCTAATCCCTAAGCCCTAAGCCCTAAACCCGGGTAAAAGAGGCGATGCACAAAAAAGACCGAAGCCCTAATCCCTAGTCGCTACACCCAAATCCCTACACCGTAAACTTAAACCCTAACGGATGTTCATCCCAAGGCCTCAGCCTGAAGAAATGGATTGGGGTCATATAGGGGCTAAATAGGGATAATGGAAAAGAAAATGGAAACTAGTATTTAGGGTTTAGGGTTTAGGGTTGGGAGCTTAGGGTTTAGGGTTAAGGGATTAGGGTCTTGCGACTAGGGCTCCTAGTTTAGGGTTAAGATTTTAGGGATTCAGGTTTGGGGTTATGTAGGGATGTCTAGGCTAGGCTTTTTTCGGGCCCGACGCATGAGCCCGGACTTGTAAAGCCAATCCAAGCAATTCAAAACGTGCCCACACTTTTCCAGCAATCTTCTCTCAAACTTTTGTCTCGAAGCCTTATGTGGAAGTTGAGCGAATTGCTAAGATTATTCCCGTGTAAAACTGCAGAATAGTGTACTCCAACACCTATTCACAAGCTTCTAGGTAACGCCTTACGTTTGGCCTCAATCCACCCTGCCCTTTGCCCCGACCCTCAGAGCATCCAAATGCCTAAGTGGTGTATCATCTAGACCTAAATAGGGGTTTCCCAAAATTGGGATCCTTTTTGGGGCGTCCCCAAAACAAGGATTATAGTAGATTGGGGTCTATTTTGGCAAGCTACCAAATGGGTTCCCAGATTTTCCGCCCGAAAAAATCTCCTAAATTCTATTATTATGGTACCTGGACCCTTAGGGCAGTCAAAGCCCAAACAGTCATCTAGTACCTTCTATTTTTCCATTCCCCACCTCAAGGCATTTGGAATTTCAGTGCCACACTTGCAGCCCACTTTGCGAGGTCGAAAAGTTGCGGTCAGAAGCAGCCAGGAAAGCAGACGAGGACCAACCTTGAAATTCTGTGTGTTGTTCTGCTTTTTTGGGAAGTAGATAGAATATGAGGTACTATCGGGATAATGGAAAGGAAAATGGAAACTACTATTTAGGATTTAGGGTTATAGGGGGGTCCGGAGCGGGAGGGAGGGGGGGTTTGGGTTCAGGGCTTTTGAAGGTTTCGAGCCCCGATTAGGGTTCATGGGCTTTGGAATTGGGGCTGGTTGGTTTGAAGGTTTAAGATGCGTTTCATGTTTTTTGGGGTGCGTTTTTTACGGTTCAGCGTGCAGGGGGTTGACTTTTGGGTGTTTTCCTCGACGATTGTGCCCTACACCTGGGCGGATTCCGAATTGCTGACATTCCGGTATCCAGGTCAAAGCGCAGATACGTAATGGAACGGGTCAGGGTTTGAGCTTTAGGGTTTAGGGTTATAAATTGATAATCAGGGCCTTGGGACCACGGGGTGCAGAATTCTAACCCCAAACCCCTAAACCCTAAACCTCTAACCCCACAATTCCAAACCACTAAACCCGTAAACCCCGAAACCCAAAAGCCCAAACCCTACACCCTAAACCCCAAACCCCAATGGGGACAAGACCCAAAAGTTGAGTCAGAGCAAACCCTAAGCTTCTCTGCGCTTGCCGGCGCAGGATAACGACAGCATCCCTGACAATCGGGTGCCTCTGCTAGGGGCTAGGGTTTGGGGTTTAGGGTTCAGGGTTTAGGGTCCAGGGTTTGGTGTTTACGGCGATGGGGCCCCGCATCCGGAACCTATCAGCCCTCAATCTCATTTTGAAAGCATGCCGAAACCGTTGTTTGTCCGGCAAAATGGTTAATGCACACGTCATAGTTAAAAACCACCCCTGTAGACCCGAGTCTCCGGAGTTAAGGGTATCCAGGTCCATCAGCTGAAGCTACTAGTCATCATAGTAGTAGTAGTAGTAGTAAGAATAAGTTTTGGCGGCGTGGGCTTTGCAATTATGCGCGGTGCTAACTACGTTCTGGGATTTGGATTTTGCAGTTATGGGGGGGGTCAATAGGATGCCAACATTATTCGCTCAATTTGGGGGGTTGCTACAGTAAGGCCTAAGCGCCCTAAGCTCTAATATAAATATATCATTATCAGTATATATATATATACATTCCCTAGTAAGGCACCCATGCCCATTAATCATATGAGCTATCGTCTAAACTCCTTAAAGGGGGTTATATAGGAGATTATAGACGATAGGCTGGACTACTATAGCGGTTTTTAAAAAGGATACAAAGAGTTTAGACTATATAGCTTACGTAAGAAGTAATGACTGTAGCTCACATGTGAACCCACTTTCGAGAAAGAACCGGTTCAGAAGCCGGCGACGGATGGGTAGCTTCAGCTTGATGGGGCCGGGTTGAAGGTTCAGGGTTGATGGGTTGAGGGGTTTAGGGTTTGGTGGTGTGGGTTTTGGAGGTTTAGGGTTTAAGAGTGTAGGGTTGGGGGGTTTAGGTTTTAGGGGTGTGGGGTTTAGGGCTCTACTCGGAGGGTCAGGGGGATTTAGCCAGTAGAGTTATAACCCCTCGAATTATCCCACATAATAGCCCCAGCAATCTCCAGTATTAACTTGCTTGCTAAGTCTCCCTGACCCTCCAAGCACGGTTCGTGGTTGAGGGATCAGCCTAAACCATAAACCCCTAAACCCCTAAACCCTAAACCCCGAACCCCTAATTGGGGCACTATGGGAATTGCCTCTCTCTTAGCTGCCTGCTTGTCATGGGCTGCTGCCTGCCCAAATCCTAACATAGAATCCGAAATCCTCAGTTCTATTGCTATTACTATTACTACTATTGTTATTACTATCATTATGATTACTATTACTATTATTACTAATTACACTTAAGCCCAGGATGAAGCAACATCAATCTGTCGCGCTAAGCTCAAAACCTCAGCCGGGATGCCCAAGATTTCAAATTCTTACGCCCCGATGCCCAACGTAGCCAATTGCTATGTAGGGAAGTCCCAGGTTACAGCCAGAGAACATCCCAACTCGTCTGATACTTGTTATTGGAGGCAACTTTCTGCCCTGAGAAATTCCTGTGCGTTGGGGTACATATTTCTAAGCCCTAAACCCCAAGATACTTGGCGCCCTTGAGGCTGAACTGGGGTCTGTCCTATCTGGGATCGCCTCAGAATGTACCCCGAACTCTGAACCCTAAACCGCCTAAACCCTGTGCCCGAAACCCTAAACCCTGAACGTACGCCTAAGTCCTAAACAAGGCACAACTCTGCGGGTTCCGCCGAGGAATGAACCAAAACGCCGCCCACCCACCCAATAGGCGCAGAAGAGCGAGCCAACAGCAAAAAGGAAAGATGCAACATCCCCAGCTGGCTTAGGATTTAGGTACATTGGGATACTGGTTTATTTAGGGCCTGTAGGGTTTTATGGTATATTTAGGGCTTGGGGATTAGGACTTAGGTATGGGGTTAAGGGTTAAGGGTTAAGGGTTCTATAATGGGGCTTGGGATTTAGGTGTGGGTGTTAGGATTAATGGTCTTTGGTTTACGGTTTATATAGGGTGTTGTGATTAGGCTTTGCGGGTTTGGGGTTTATGGGCAAGTTTACTGGACTCGCTGGTGCTTAGTTGGGCATAGAAGGAGGGACTCCAGCAGGGGCTGAAGGACTGGACAGGCAAATGGAGGCTCCTATCTGATTTAGGCTTTAGGGACAGGGTTTAGGATTTAGGGTTTAGGGTTTGCGGGGGTTGGGGTTTGGGGTTTAGGGTTTTTAGAGTTTAGGGCCAGGGGTACAGGATTTAGGGTTTAGGGAGTTTAGGGTCAGGGGGCTAGGGTTTAGGGTTTAGTGGGTTTAGAGGTGGGGGTTTAGGGGCACCAAGGAAGTATACAACACCAGGTCCCTCAATTATCAAGCTACTCACTGAGGCCTTTGACCTTCCAAGTAGTGCTTAGTTTTGGCAACCCTAAACTCCTTAACCCCTAAACCCTAAACCTAAACGATAGGGTACTAGGCTGGAGTCTAGGCGATTTTCTCGGTCTTTCTGCCCTGGAATTGGGCTTAGGTTCAGCCATTCAGGTTAGGGTTCAACCCTAAACCCCAAACCCTAAACCCGAATCCCTAAACCCTACTAAGGATGGCAGGGTTTGGGGTTCCGGGATCCGGGCCCAAGGTTGAGGATGTAGAAGGGCTTCGGTGGGTTTGGGTTTAGGGGTTAGGCCTTGGGCACCCTTTAGGTAAGTGAGGGCCCCAAATCTTGGTTCAGGGTGTAGGGTTTTGGGGACTTGGGAACCCCCCCAAACCTTAAACCCTAAACCCTGAAATCTAGATGTGCCTGTAGGCTGAAGGTCAAGTGTCAGTTTAGGGTTTTGGGGGTTCAGGGATTAGGGTTTAGGAAGTGTAGGGTTTTGGGATTAGGGTTGCGGTTTTTGGGTTTTGGGGCTGGGGTTTGGGGTTTAGACTACAGGGATACCTGCAATTCCTTTTTCAAGGATTCAAGTACGTATTGTTTGACTTAGATCCCAAGATTTTGGGCGATCGGCGATTCTCGTTGTAGCAACCCCCTCCCTAACAATACAAATATGCCCCATATAGTGCAAGTATATAGTACGGGGGATATCTAGTTGCTGCCCTACACAGTAGAACCCTAAGCCCTAGATCCGAATCTAGTATCAGCAGGGGTAGTGGATTAAGTGGGATTTTCTGCGTCGGATCAGGCTAGCTTGAAAGCTCATGCGTAGAATTGGCAGCAACATGGGTACCTGAGTCAAGCGGGGCCTGTCCGGTGTTGTTTAAACCGCCCTGACATGAGGAATTTGGTCCGAATCCCCCTCAAGAAGCCCTGAAAGCCCAGTTTCCAGGTAATTTTCAATGTTCTTTTCCAATTGATTCTCCAGGATTTGAAGACTGCAAACCCTCCACATTTAGGGTTTAGGGTTTGAGGCTTTTCAGCACCTTCAGGGCTCTTCCAGGGGCCTCCCAAAGGCCTTCATCAGAGGAGCTTTTTCAGGCTCCCAGGTCTCAGGCCTTTCACGGGCCTCTTAGAGGGCTTCCCAACAACCTTTAAGAAGGCCTCTAAATGATCCCCAAGCCTCATAGGAGCATTTCAGAGGTCCAGCCTCCCTCACCAAACCTCCTTCCACTTCTCTTGACAGAGTCAGACTTCAGGACCAAGCTTTTGCAGTTTCCCTGAGGCAAAAGCCCAAAGTCAAGAGGCTTCCATGTAGCCAGGCAAGTATGGCAAACGGATAGTTTCCGTAAATAGGGGGACCCCCAGTATAAATAATATAGACCCAACATAATTATCATGGACCCCCAAAATTTCCGCAAACCATCTGTTACCCGATATGACAGGATATATCACCTATAGTCCTGATAGAATCCCAACAGTAGCCCTGAAGGGACCACCAATTTTTGGAAACTCCCCGTGACACAACCCGAAATCCTAAACCCTAAGCCCTAGACCCCAAGCCCTAAACCCGAAACCTTAAACTTTAAACCCTCAAGCCCATATGAGCCATTGTCTAAACTCCTAGTATCCCCCTTAATAACCCCTATAGTAATCCCCTATATAACCCCCTATATAATCCCTTTAAGGAGTTTAGACTATAGCTCATATGAACTTGCCATGACTTCGGGTTCCCTAATTTCCTCAATCTCAAATTTTCAAGCTCAAAGCGACCCCTCCGTGAGCCCTAAGTAATGGTAATAAAACACCAGGCTGGAGGGCGGACCTCCAAAGATTCAAGGTGGGGAATAGGGTGTAGGGATTTAGGATTGAGGATTTAGGGTTTACGGTTTTGGGTTTTAGGGATTTAGGATTTAGGGTTTAGGGTTTAGGGTTATAGGGCTTGGGGCGTCTGCCTGCGCAGGGCTGAGTATGTATGCGCCGATGGCCTCACCCCACTTCGAGGGATCTGTAGGTGGCGGCACGTCCCGCGCCCAGCTAACCTCCTGGACATCGTCCAAGAGTCAATGGAAACTGGGCTTTCTTCAAAATTCCCCACCCGCTTTGAGACATCACAGGCTACCACCCAAATTACTTCCTCTTAGGGTTTAGGGCTGCGCCTTCAGTTTCCACCTCAAGATCACACATCAAGATCATCTTCTCGCTTCCATCATGAGTAAATAATTTCATGACGGGCCCGCCGCAGGCTGTCAGGGTTTGGGGCTACGCCTTCAGATCCTGCCCATGTCACGACGCTGTTTCAGCAGGAGCCACGCAGATCTGCAATCAACAAGCGCGGAGTTTCGGCGCCGCGCCCCGCCGCAAGCCCGCGTGACCTTCGATCAGAGATGATGCCCATGCAAACACGCACGTCAGGATGCACCTCAGAAACTGCTGCTCTAGTCCAGTCCCACGGCTTCACCCCACACAGCATGCCCGAGTCGGAGTTTTGTTCCGAGCAAAGTCAATCTGAGCGTCACCGGCTTGGGAACCACACGGGCCGACCTGTGCCAGAACCGTTCGCAACAAGTAGCTCCTGGCCTTTGCAACAGCCTGCCCTGTAGGGACCCTCTGCTTTCCGACGACTCCTTAGAAGAAGTGGCGTGAAGTGGTGGGGGAGCCCGGCATCAGCTGCCTAAGGGTCTCCAGGAAACGTTTAGGCCGAGTGGGGGCCTCGGCCTCGGGCTTCAACTTTTGGGCCAGGTGCCCATACCCCTCCCGACGGCGGACCTTGGGGTTTGGGTACTGCCATCAAGAGGAAAATCAATGTTTGATTGGGCTGGCTGGAGGTGCCTCCCGATGTATGCGAGGAGCTGGAGCTCTATACGTCCACTCTACATAGGCTCCCCATAACGTGTAAAGGGTGACGCGTGTCTGACCACCCTTTTGATGTGTGGGAGCGGCCTAAGCAGGCTGGATGAGAATTTTGGGTTTAGGGTTGAGGGGCTGAAGGGCTGTATTTCCATCCCCAGAATTCTATGGTATGTCTAGGGATTATACACGGGTGTATAGGGGTATAGGGATCATATAGGGATCACATAGGGATGTATAGGGGGTAGAGGGATTGTATAGAGTTGAAATAGGGATCGATTACAGGGCTTCGGGTATAGACGTGAGGGGCTTAAGGATTGTATCGATTTGGGGTTCAGCGGCTGGGTTGACAGTCTCGCGTAAAGAATGGGTTTAGGGTTATAGGCTTTTGGGGGTTTAGGGATAAGTGTTTAGGGGCTTAGGGTTAAGGGTTTTATGGTTTAGGATTCAGGGTTTTTGGGTTTAAGGTCCAGGGGATTGAGTTTTTAGGGTTTAGAGTCTATTGGTTCAGGGTTAGGATGTGCGGGTCCAGGTTTCCAGGGTTTAGGGGTTAAGGAGATGGTTTCCACATGAGTAGTTTTTGATTTGGGGACAGTACGGTTTCCCACAAGAATTGAGAAGCAAGCACACAACGAAAAGGAAACTGGGATCATGTAGGGTTGTATATTTTTAAAGGGAGTTGTACCCCCCAAGAGAGAGTATCATATCATCTGTTTTGGGTATCGTATTTCCTGTGAACTATTTCTATGTGTAAATATGGATTTGATGTTGCAGATCTATCATGTTTTTGGTGCTGTTACCAACAAAACATTCCTCGAGTGGATCCCAATCATTGCCCGGCGTGTGCATTGCGCAGAACAGGCCAGATGGCGATTTGGGAGGATTTGTTGTTTCGAGCGTACCATTCATAGATAATCTTGATGACCTTCAAAGTACCACCTAGTACGGGTTCCCCTTTAAAGGATGCGCACTATACGGACCTCCAAAAATGGTCAGGATTCATGTTTAGTCCCGCAGCTTCAATACCTCAGCTCTCTTCTCAACCTTACAAAGCCCTGAGATGGACCCCGCGCGGTCTCTACTACCCACAGCCCTGGGTAGGCCCCTGGGATATTTAATATTTTCCCTAATGGTTTTAATAGGGGACCCTATACATTGATATTTTTCAAAAGGTTTTTAGGGGCCAACCCACAACCTAAGAACCAAGTCGAAAGCTAGGTAGCGAAAATCTAAAATTTAACCTGCCCTAGGGTCTTCCGCATTTCCTATTGTAGAATTGCCTTTGTGGGTCAGGGGGACTTTGTAAGTAAGTTAGGCATAGGGATAACTGGGGCTGTTATGCGCCCAAACAGGGCATGAGTATACTTTCTGAGGTCCCCGGACCCTGCAAGTACCTAGTTTGAAATCCAAAGGCCGCGCACCTTGATTGTACTGCCATCACTTGAGATAAACCCCACGGACATTCCAACGTGGGCAAGTATAGAAGGTCGATGTATAAAATAATCGGCCTTGTGCTTAGCAGCCGCCATTTCAGCCACGAGGCAGAACTGCCCAGAATTCTCTGCAGAAAAGAATCTTATGTCCTTGAAGCAGACAATGGATCCCAGTCAATATTCAAACCATTCCTTGAGGTGTTTCAAGTTACGGCAAAATGCCGTACTACGCCCTAAACCCTGAACCCTATAAATCCTAAACCCTAAACCCCTAACCCTAAACCCTAGACCCTAGACCCTAAGCCCCGAACCCTAAA
>CAJNIZ010008069.1:0-27841 GCA_905231905.1 Symbiodinium pilosum
TAAACCCTGAAGCCCTAACACCCCAAAACCCTAAGACCTACCCCCTAAAACCCTGAAGCCCTAGAACCCCTAAACGCTAAGACCTACCCCCTAAAACCCTGAAGCCCTAAAACCCCTAAACCCTAAGACCTAAAGCCCTTAAGCCCGAAAACCCCTAAACCCTAAGACCTACCCCCTAAAACCCTGAAGCCCTAACACCCCTAAACCCTAAGACCTACCCCCTAAAACCCTGAAGCCCTAACTACCCCCTAAAACCCTAAGACCTAAGCCCTAACACCGCCTCTAAACCCTAAGACCCTAAAACCTACCCCCTAAAACCCTAAATCCTTAAAACCTTAAACCCTAAACACCAGAGAGCCCTGGGCCAGGCCGACCAGCGAGCCGCCGAGGTCCGGGAGGCGGAGCTGCGGGCGGAGCTCGAGGCCGAAGTACGAAACTGTGCTTAGGGGTTTATATAGGGGACATATACTCCCATATATATATATATCTATATATATATATGGGTTCTATAAGGGCTATATAGAGGTTATAGGCTGATATAGGGGACATATAAGGATGATATAGGGAGAATGGAAGAGACAATGGAAACTATTATATTATAACGGGGTATATAGCGGTTGTATTCGGGGATATTCCCCCAGTAATGGAGAATCACATGGAAAAGAAATTTGAAAATGACATGGGAGCAGGGATTACATAGTTGATTATAGGGGTTAGGGCTTAGGAGGACCCCCCCACCCTGTGATAGTGGTATAATAGGAATATACGAGGACCCTGACAGTATAATCCCTATTTTCCCTTACAGGCACTGTTGCAGGGTGTGAAGCTATAGTCTAAAACTAAAAAGGGGGTCATAGAGGGGATTATATAATCTAGAGTTTAGGTTTAGGTTACAGGGTTTAGGGTCTTAACTCCGTGAAGGGGGGTTATATAGCGGCATATATAGGGGACTACTTTAGGCTTATGAAGGGGGATACTAGGAGTTTAGATTATAGCGCAATTAGGGTCGTGGGTTGGGTCAATTAGCCCAAGGCACCAACCGACATTAATGACCGTCACCTGTCATCCAGGTTCCTGGCAATTGGTTCCGGGGCGTAAGAGGGTTGATGACAATTTTGTTTGGTGCATGTTGGGTGTAGGATGCAGCGGTTGGGGGGTTTGTGAGGGTGTCTCAAGCCTAGGGTCCGTTGTGGTGAAGTATTGTGAGTTCTTTCTTTTGTTTTGGGGGATCCTGGTTCTTCTTGTGATTTTTCGGTGGCTTCGATGCTTGACATGACAATCAGTGCTACCGCGGAAGTTGCCTATAGTATATGGTCATACGGTTGACACGTTGCCTGACTGCGACCACTGCTGCTACTACTACTTCTCCTACTTTAACTACTGCTGCTGCTGCCACTGTCGCAGCCGCTGTAGCTGCTGCATCCAAGTCGCGCAGAGCCCTGTCCCGCAGGAGCTCAGGCTTTTGCGCGCGCTGCATGGTAAACTGGGCTGCGAGGAGGTGCTTGGACAGCTAGTGCTGCTTACGTTGGGATATGTTGGGATCTAGAGTTGTGGAATGGCTTCGGGCTGCAACGACATGCCAGTTGTCAAAACTTGGAAAGGCACCTCATGCAAATCAAAGGCTTCCTAGGCAACCTGCGTTTTCAAATTGGCGGACTCATGCAGGAATCCCACTATGGAGGTTAGCATGATTGAAGGGAACCTTCCTATGAGATGTAGGAGTTTACAAGCGGGGTTTCATGGGGTAGCTTTATGAAACCGCATAAATTGAGAGCCATGCAGCCGTGCGTGTATGTACGCAGCCACACAGACGGAGAAAAGTACGTACCTACGTACATTCAAGTCACATGCATACTTGTGTGTGTGTGTGTGTGTGTGTGTTTGCGTTTGTATTTTTCCGTGATTGTGGATGCAATCCTAAACAGCTCGAATGAAGTCTTTGCGCCTTGCCAATCTAAACAACCAAAGGAAGTGTGCTAAGCACGCTCTTACTTCAGCTAAACCGTCCTTCCAATTCCTGCAGCAACCACTTGCAACATGCTCGCTATAGGCATATTTGAGTGAATGTCGTCGTGCTCAGTCATCGTAATGATATTTCCTTTGAGGTGGACCTGAAGCTTCTTTAGGTGCGACTTGTTTGGGCTTAAGTTCAAGGGAAAGCACAAGGCACGTAGAAGTGCCTCTGCACCTTGAACTTCTTTGTGCACCTCCCTGTTTGGTGAAAAGGCACGAATTGTCACCTCTGTAACATGACCTTTCATTCACTCAGATTGCCATGTTTCCATTTTATTTTCCATTACCCCAATATGACCCCAGTATAACCCCAATATACTATAGTAGTTTCCATTTTATTTTCCATTACCCCAACATAACCCCAATATAACCCCAATATACTATAGTAGTTTCCTTTTTATTTTCCATTATCCCAATATAAATGTATGAGGTTACGCATTTTGCCAAGTCTACGAGCTCGGGCGCGCTCTCCTGACGCAGGTGCCCAATCCACTGCGAGCTCCAACTTCGCCGACGGAGTCAGTAGGCCCTTTGCAGTTGCATAACGGAAGAGTGAAGCTGCCTAGGCCTTAAGCACACACAAGTTCGGAATAGGTTAACAACTGGAATAATTTCTGGTGATAGAAGTCGTTTGGGAAAGGTCGTTTCAGTGTTCATGTGTGGCCCCCTGAACGTTCTGACAGAAAGACATGTCAGAACTGATGACAACAGAGAGTACGCATGATGCGTACATCCCAATCATATTGGGCAAGCCGCAACCGAAGGGCTCTGCTGCTGAGATTGCTGATATCCCGGCGCATAGAGGTTGCCAAACATTTCCGGCAATCTCTACACCTGCCCCCCCCCAGTTTACCACCAACAAGCACAGCGCTGCAAATCCTGAAGTTTCACTCAGACTTTGCTGAGAGGTCGACTTCTCCTCATCACATCATACCCTCCAAGAAGGCAACCGTGAATTTGCCACCCTGGCATTGCTCAAAACAGAGGGGTGCTTGTACAGCCCAGAAGGTCATGCCTTTATCATAAGGCAAAAGAGGATCCCCAAACCCAGGCGTGATTTCACAAGACGCTCCCACTTGAACTCTCTGCAGGTTCCATGACCCGCGCAGAGATGGACGAGCTGGTTGCCAGGATGCTCTAGCAGGACCCTGGCCCCCCAAAGAGATTACATGATGAAGGTGTGACCAGCGAGAAAAGTTCAGTTAATGCCAGGGTGCTCCTTGTACTCCCGAAGTATTGAGATCCTCGAGCTCGAGTCAGGGATCTCCAAAACAACGGGACGCGCACAATCTCGCTCCGATGTTTATGGCCGTTACAGTAGCACTGTAAGTACGGTAGGCTCGTTCCATCGAAAAGGGCCACCGTAAGCTAAACCGCGGGTTTTGTATGTTACCGAAGGTAAATTCCTGACCATGAAAGAAAACTTCTCAGTGTCCCCCTCAATAAACCCCTATAGTAGTCCCTATACAATCCCCTATATAGCCCCCCCATTAAGGAGTTTAAACCCTAAACCCTAAACCTAAAACTCTATAGTATATAATCCCCTATTATACCCCAACGGTAAAGGTTTTGGTCCCCTTTTGGTTGTTTGTCAATGACTGCGAAGCGCAACTCAGGTTCGGACAAGGCGGGCCCCGCCACGTGTACTGGAAAGCAGTGGGTTTAGGGCTTAGGGTTGTCCTTTCAATTCAAACGTTGCATTAGGATCTCAAAATGGTTTCCTCATGGGTATAACATGGAAAATTGATGTAGTTGTGGGCCAAGCTTCGTGACACGCTGCCAGCAGAGCTTCATGCACGTGAAGCTTAGAGTAAAAACTAGCGTTGCGACGCCAGACGAGGTGGCGATTCTTTTGAGACAGAAGCAAATCATGCTTGGCATTCGCAGCTTATCCTTTCAAGGTGAGCTGAGCCTTATCCGAATGGTTGAAGTTTTATCCTGCTTCTGAACCCATGAGGTCGGATACTCTACCTAACCACGTGGCATCCCAGACATCGACCACACACCTTTAACGCTGCACCCCCAAAATCAGTCTGTGCTGTGGCAGTGAAAGTCAGGCAAGGAAAGCCCACCGACCGTTTCTTGGAACTCGCCATGTCGCAGCTGCAATGGGCTCCATTTGCGGTGCTGCCAGGGCGAGCTCCTGCGTTGACCCCCGCTTCTGTGGCAGTGGAGGTGCTTGGTAGCAGACAAAGAGCTAAAAAATGAAAGCGGTCTCAGATGTGTTCGTCTCCGTCTCCTTCAGAAGACATCCCAAGCAAGTTTGTTTAGTTCTCGAACCGATCAGAAGGCCAAAGCGCATAGATCTCCCGATTCGCACACTTTAGTTGGCTATTAGCTAATTCTGCAAGCCAGTTCGTGTATTCTGCCAACAGTTGAGATCTTTCTGTTGAGCCTCCTTGGGAAGGCTTCTCCGCCAACGCAGCGAGGGAAGCGCAGCCTTCTCAAGGCAGAATTCCTCCTGATTGAGTTAAGTCAGACGGGGCCATTTCCATAAGATGCTGGTGACTGTTGGCGGAAGGGGGGGGGCCTCTGAGACACGATTTGGGACGAAGCTTAAGCAGACTAAGGACAAAGACACGCGACTACAATTTTAGAGTCGAACTGTACTGCTCACACATCACGGCCAGTACATGCCTCATAACACTTCTCCACAAAATCAGTGTCTGCAGCTTGGCCCCTGGAGAATTCTGACAGCCTTGTGCATCTTCCATGCCCGCGCTGCAGAGTCACTGCAACCCTGTACTCCCTGGTTGAACCCATGCAATCTTATTACTTCTTAGTAGGGAAATGTAAGGAATAAGGAATATACAAAATGGGGATTACATAGGGCTAATATTTCCTATTTATTCCCTACAAAGAACCAGTAAGTAATTCCTACAACTTCAAGCAATGCTTGGTGCCAGAATTCGGCCTGCGGTGCTGCAGCTTTCGGGGTGGCCGTGGCGCAGAGATGCACAGCACAGCGTGCGCGAGCAGAACTCATGGGCTTATGGAGGGCATGTATAGCTATAGCACAGGAAGTACACCGGCACTCTATACTTGTAGATGATGTTTGGAGTAAACAAGTCGTGTGTATGGCAGCTTCCTTGGTATGCGGCAGGGAGGAGTGCTAGCAAGCGCTGAAAACAGGACGTATTGTAAGCATTCACCTCCTCCACCTTTCCACCGAGCATTATGGAAGGAAGGTGGCTGCAAACCCATGTGCTGGTATGAAGGGCCTGTGGAGAGCCGTGGCAACCTGAGCTGTTGTAACGTGGGCTCTACACTACTGAGGACTAATCAGGGATGAGGTGGGTTGGCAGGTACCCTACGCTTTTGTTGATCAAGCTATGCTGCCCTACCTGGCTTCCACGCCAGTGGTGCTTCCTTTCTTGAAAGCTGCAGGGCCAGCTAGTAGGATTTGACCGGGGCTGTCCACCATGCGGAGGTTCTGGCGGCCGGGTTTCACGACCAGCCGCGGCGCCAGTGGACAATTGGCTGCGTGAATGGGGGGGTCTGCTCTGTGCTTCTGACAACATCTGGACTCATTAGAAGGATTCAGAGCGGGAGTTTTGAGTGAAGACCAGTAACGCTGCGGCAACCTCTCAGCAAGCGCTTACATCCCGACACGTCTGATCTTCAGGAAATTCTGCAAATTCCTGGCAAGGGTTTCGGAGCAATCGCTACGCGGAACATTGCAAGGCCAGCCTTCAGAAAATGGCTGCGTTTGCAAGTCACGCTGCAGTTGACCTCCGGATGCTAGGGATTGCGATGCGAGGCTTTGGCGGCTTAGGGTCAACGTGTTCTTTAGTTCAAAAGGCCCTGGATCCTACTACCCAGACAATCCCAGATGTACCTGCCTACCAGTGGCGTTTGTGAAGTCGTGAGGGCGACACTCAGACATGGCTCCAAGGACGTAGCTGACATAGTTGACTTATCTTGTCAGAACAAACGTGTGCGTGCCTCGTGAAGCCAACGCCGCTGCCCCTAAATCCTAAAGGATACATATTCAGAATCTCCACGTCAGACCTGCTTGCTCCAACAGGGGCGAGATGGTGCTGGAGGAGAGACCGCCCCTGGGCTATTTTCAGGAAGCTTTTTGGTGAGGAACACGACAGCATACGGCTTTGGATGGGGTGAAGCTACAAGGACCTTTCGGAACAGGAGAGGGCCAACCGGGAACTCGCCCCAGAAGTCAAAATCCACAGCCGTTCCTGGCAGGGGAGATTCAAAGGATTTTTGCATTTGATGCAGCCGGAGACATGATAATCTCAGCATCCACAACTCAAGATGTCTTAGCTGCCGCGTGCTCAGACATTCACACACCCCAATGTACGTTTAGCCCCCGTGAAGGATGAGAGTCAACAGGCCCCATGCTCCAGTACAAGTATCCGTGCAACAATCAGCTGGTGAAAGCAAAACCTTATTCGCAGACTCGGCGTTTCTTGGAGTGGTGTCATTGGCATTGGGAGAGATGAAGTGCGTGACTAAGGACGATCACCTACCGAGCTGACGGCGACTGGCCTGCATCCCTGCAGCAGCAGTATGTGCCTCGGCCAAAACATAGGCCTGACAGCGAAGGTTTCGGCATATGATGTTGCTTTGTGCAGCCTCGCGGCTGCATACCCTCAAAACCGGTTGCTTGATGGCTATCGAGGATGTGCTTCCTCGAAAGTCTCGGTGGCTGCAAGGTTGGTAAAGGCAACCTAGCCCAGGCTGGCTCACACCTCCGGAGGCTCTTGATTGCGGGGTGGAGCTCCCTGACTTCTGCTGCCAAAAGGCATACCCATGCACTTCACAAAGGGGTGGAAGAGAGTGGAGAGTCTACGGGGACACTAAGGATCAGCTGCCCAGCACATCACAAACGGCCGTGTTCGAATTATTCGATGCGCCACAGCTGTGTTTAGAATCGTGCACGCAAGTGCGGATCAACTAGGTCTTAAGCTGCCGGGAAGAAGCAGCCCGCGTAGCTTCGTATCCTTGGCAGTGACCCATGGAGCCTTGCTTGCTCTTTAGCCCTTCGGATGGCCTTGCACAGACAAGGCCATCTCAGAGGGTGGCAAGACCCTCAAGGGCATCTTTGACACAAACAGTGCCTGGGTGTTGAAAGTTGAATGTGGAAGCTCCGGGAGTACAAGCCGGCTGAAGGCTGCATCATGTTCTTGTAGCTAATAGAGTCGTGGTGTCCTGCAAGGCTTTTGCAGCACTGACCCCTGTGTTAAGACGTGAGCTTTGTGTGGGCATTTGCGGGTGCGGGTCTGCATGGGGGCACGCGGTCGCGACTAAAATCCCTACTGAGCTGGACATTTGATAGCTGAACTTTTCTGATTTCCACACCCAAAAACCCGCCCCTGTGGATGGATGTGAAGGCATCGGCTGCTCTAGCCCCACTTTGGCATCCCTGACGCGTTTGTGGCCTAGGATGTGGGTTATGTGTATGTGTCAAAGCTATGAGGGCAACCAAGCTCAAAGTTGAATGAGTGTATTCTGGAAGGGTGATGATGGACATGAATTTGAGCATCTCAAAAACTGTCATCGTGCTCAGAGTCTGGATGCTCTGTTTGCCGCAGCTTTGCTAGCAGAGTGGCTGTTGGGAGGGAGTGAGGCCATTGGCATATTAGGAGTGTAACAGCAGTTCATACCAGTAGCCGAGCTCGAAAAGTGAATGCCTCAGAAATAAGAGAGCTCACGACTGCAAGAACAAGAGCGAGCAGCGTGCACCAATCCCATGCACCGGCGTTGCAGTGCACATAAATCGCTAGTGAAAGCCCGCCACTATGACATCTTACGAGACTTGAGACAGAAGTGCTGAGACCCAACACCCTTGGAGGATGGCGTTCTCTGTGTATCCGTTAGCCGCATCAACCACTCCTGCTTGCCCAACTGCTGCTTGAAGGCAACTTAGACAACTGCACGGCTTGAAGCATTTAGGTTTACAGGGCTGGCTGCAGCTTGTTAGTCGTGAATATGATTGGTGTTTGCAGTTTCCACTTGATGGGTGTGCCAATTTGTGGGTCGAAAGCGAGTGTTGTTAGGGTTGAGAGAGGCATCTCACTTGAAATTTAGCGTCCACCTGTCTGCCCTAGCACTTCCACAGACAAAGCTGCGAGTCCTGTTTCTGAAAAGCCTGTGCCAATCTTTGGATTACGGGACATAGGATGGAATATACCGAGCAAGTGCAGCCTGTGCTTAGGCGAGCAGTTCTGGGACGAGCAAATGTACCGGCAGAAGATCTTTGCGTGCAAGGACACGTTGACTGTGGCTTGTACTCGTAGCAGGCTGAAAAGTAGCTGTACCCTAGGCGGCAGACAGCCTCGGCAACGCTGGAGAGTTAGCACATCTTCAAGTCTTGTTACCCCTGGAGTTATCACTGCGTTCACGGATCGCCTGGATGGCCCTGAACGCGCAAGACCCAAGGCTTGCAATGTAAATTCCAGATCTATGGCTCCAACCATGAAATATTGTCTTTCACTCGCACAAGCTTGTCAGAGCGTGGCACGCAAAGTTGAGAATACCAAGCGCGTGACAGGACATTCAAAAGGGTGAGGAGTGCCTTGGCTGCTTTCGAAGTCCGCTAGCTCTTGGTCTGCCGGCTCGTCCGTAACAATAATAACTATGACAATAAGAGCAATAACAACAATACAAAGAGTAACAACAGTAATAATCACAATAACAACAGAAGTCACCCTGGCACAAGCACCCCCATGCCAGCGTAGCAAGCTCCAAATTCCAGGAGCCTTGTGCAGCATGTTGTTAGGTGAGCCCTGCTGGACCCTGTCTGGAACAGCAGCAACTGGAACAAGTGACATTTAGCCTGGCACTTGCGCCGGATGTTTTCTACTGCCAGAGCCAGTGTTCAACAGGCTTTCGATTTCCTATGTGGAGCCATACCTCCTGGCCGAGACTTCGTACTGACAAAGACGTTCGAGGTTAGGGATGTGTGGCCTCCTTAAATTAGTCTAGGCTGCAGGAGAGGATTCAGGCGCAGGGAAGAACTCGGCAGGCGGCGGACAGTGTTGTTTGTATGCAAACATTGCACCAGGGTTTGAGGTAGAGGCGAAGGTTCAGGCCTCCCGGTTTGACTCAGGAGGAGAGGAAGGAAATCTTCCACCGGAGCACCTGTGGCAGCAGGGAAGTCCTATCATTTGCGGACATTGGCTTGCTCATGCTGTTGCGCGACTACATGCAAACATCCTTCCTGTGACGGTTTGGTCGGTGGAAATTCACAGGTCAACGAAATGTGAATTAGCAAAGTGCCATCTTGCATACCCTGCCTGCGCAAGAGGAGGATGAAAGCCTTTGAAAGCGTTTCTTTCCTCACGCCAGTCCAGGAGGTCCTTGTCCCCCCATAGTGAAACAAAGGATATCATTTCCAGTGCAGCTGTGGCGCGTGCTCGTCGCAGAACACGGAGGCCCTTCAGTCGCTGATTGCTGCCTGGTTTTCATAGCATTTTCTGAATCCACTGTCGAGACCGCTTCTGCTGGCTATGGATAAGTCCCTCCGGAGCCATCATCATTGTTTTGAGTCTCTGCGGCACAGGCCAGCGATCGTCGGAGGAGACGGCTTGGCGAGGCCGGTGCAAGCGCTTGATCAAAGACCTTGAATATAAACCAAGATGAAGACCACCAGGCATTTGCTCAAGAATGCCTGAAGCCTTCTTCTACTTACCCACATTGGCCACTTGGGTATGACCCCAAATGAGCTATTCACCTCGGTGGCTCCGTCATGCTCCGTCCAGAAAGTGTGATTGAGATGTGGGGGGGGGGGAGAGAATTGAGCAGCTTGGGTAAGTTTCAGGGTGAGCTGTGATGTCCCTCTGGCCATGAGGTGCAGACGCACTTGTTTGTTCTAATCTTCATCCGCCCGACCTGGCATCCAAATCACAGCCGCAACCTCTATCTGAGCGGGACATGCCCGAATCCTTGCGAGCAAAGGATGCACATGGTCATACGGTAGGTCAGGTACCTTGCTTCCTGTGCCTGGCTTCTCCCAACGGGGTAGTGGTAGCAAAGCAGAGCCCTTTCTGGACTTTCAATCAGGAACATTTACTTCTTATTTGGCTGGTCACGAATGGGATGGAGTCCTAAACTGACTTGTGGGATTCTGGAAAGGAGCATCACGTGCCCCAGAAAAGCGGGAACGCAAACCTTACAAAACAGCCGCCAACGTGTAAAACACAAACAGCTGAATCCCCCCAGAAGTCGCCATCATTTTGCGCAGCCCTTCAGTCGGCTAGGCGCTGGCTGAGCTTGGCCGTGGCACGGAGCTCGGGAGTAACAATTACCCCTGAGAATCTGCCTAAGCTTAATTTCTCCCTGTTTCGGGTGGCAAGCGGTAATAGTTGAAATTCCAAGAGCAGTGACCCAATTGCTCCAAGAGCAAAGTAAACATAACATAACATAATGGGGTGGCAACAATAATGTGTTACTGAGGTAAGGACACAGCGACATAGGGGGTGCCATGCATACTTTTGGGAAGGCTTAGGGCATGCTAACATCTAAAGCCCACTCGCTTAGGCCCAACTGTTTCACAACCAGCTCCTGCGAACTCGGATGCCAGCTTTGGGTAGACCTCCAGGTGTCAGCCCAGATGCAGACGCGGGTGTGGCACTAGCAGAGGCACTGCCTGGTGCTGTGGATCTGCAGCGACGGCTATCAGAAGTAGCAGAGCAAGGGTTGGCGCTGTCAACATCCGCAGCCCTTTTCCTAGCGCTCAAGGCAAGTTTGAACATGTGTGATAGCTTCTTCGGGGGCTTAGACTTCCCGCTGATCGAGTTGCTGAGCGGCGGCAACGCCGACTTCTTCTGCAATGGAGAAATTTTGCAAGAGGAGTCAACACACAGATGTTCCAGGAGGCTCTAGAACAAGTGTAATGCGACTTTAACGACTTCGAACAACAGCTCAAGTGCCCTAAGCCTGGAGCTCATCCTCCGCTTCTGCAGCGGGTTCATGGATGTAATCATTATTTTGCGTGCCATCTTCAAATTCCTTTGCAATGAATTGGCCGTGTTTTCGTCACAACAGTATTTGAAGATGACGCGCCGAATAATTTTCCACGAGTCCAATGCCGAAACGGAGGATAAGCGCGCGTCTGAGGGCCCTGAGGTGCATGACGCGTAAACATGTACAGCCCACTGGCTTGACGTGCGATCATGCCTGAAACCGGGCCTAGGCCACCAGGCCCCGCAGCAGCGTGACAGATACAAAAAGAGCCCCTGCTATGGATTCTCCAGCTAGGCGTCTTCCTGCTACTAGTATCTGCCGTCAGATGCAAATCTGTAGTCATTAATCGTTAATCCCCACAAGTATCACTTGTGCAGATACATTTAGGGTATCTTGGAAATCGAGGCATTCGAAGTAGGTTCAGGGATTCAATGTCGCATTGGTCTGCCATCCGCAGCTGAGTAAGGCCTCAGGAAGGTGCTGTGGCCCCAACCTTCCGCCGTGGCCATGCAGAAGCCTCGGGGCGATCTCTTGGCTGTAAATGCTCTTTGGATGGTGGGCCATGTCCAGAGCGTTCTTGCCTGCGAGATTCACTTGCAGAGCTTGAATACTAAAGACTGCTTCCGAGCAGCAAACCACCATGTGCATCCCGATGTCTTCAGCCAGCTTGGTGGACCTTTGGCATATCTGCTAGGGCCACTCGTGGCCTTCCAGGCTGACGACCGCCCAGGCGTGCACGAGGCAGAGGGCTTCCGGCGTGCGCGGTATGTACAGCTGGCGTCATCTGCAGCCTCTTCATTTTGGGATGTGAATGTGGGCATGGACCCCGCAATGCAGAGACCAGGCCCTGACCCATCTCTTTCAGGGAGCCGATTGCTTGGATGTCCAACAGTCAAGTCTTCCGTGCTGGAGTGGCGCGAACTCTTGAAGAGTCGGAATCAAGCAGACGTTCGGGCACAACAGGTGCAGCTGCAAGAGGTCTTTAATCAAGGTGCTGAGGAAGAGGAGGGAGGGCGTCTTTGTGAAGTCTTGCTCTGCTGCCTGGCTGGCCTACTGGCACTGTCAGAGGTCAGGCCGTGCCAGCGTGATCGGGACCCTGAAAGGCATGCGGACTGGCTTAGAGACTGTTGGGCTGATCTGCTACAGCTGGCAAACGGCTGCTGGGGAGCACTAGACTTGAAGGACCGGGGCACGCAGCAGCGTCTCGGAGCTGCCCAGCCGCTCTGCAGACACTTGGCGGAGCAAGGCACAGGTAATGAGTGGCAGCGATTTGCAGATTTTGTGGAGGCTTGCTTTTCTCAGAGACCAGTGAGCCAAAGACGTCCGCTACACGGGACTTGCGAAATAAAGGACTGCAAGCGCAGAGCCGAACGCATGCTTTTCCGAGATGACGTGCATGGGCCCGCCGGATATCGCTGTGCCCATCACGGGGGACGGCTGCCGTGCACGGTGTCTGGATGCAAGAGGCAAACTGACGGTGCCGTCGATGAGGATGACCACTTGGGCCCTGCCGGGTACCGCTGCAATTTGCATGGAGCCCGGTGCTGCAACGTGAAGGGCTGCAACCGTCTGGCCAAATTGAGGTCACCCACTGACCACCTCGCGCCCGCGGGCCGGCGATGCCCACAGCACTTGCCAGTATGGCCCAGGGCTTCTCCATCCGCAACCTTAGCATGCTTCCTGGTTTGTTTTGTGTGTGGGCAGCCGGCCTTCTTATGTGGATCATTACCTAGGTCTCCTGTCCTTGCATCAGGTATGCAGCGTTCCTGGCTGCAGAACTTGGCCGCTTGGCAGGGTGACTGCAGCAGATGCCCTCGGCCCGGCAGGGCACCGGTGTTTCACTCATGGAGGTGGCTGCAACGTGACTGGATGCTTGCAGAGAAGCTGGGGCACTGCGCCAAGCCTCTGAAAGCAATATGGTTGTGCATTATTGTTTAGGGGCTTTAACCTTTAACTATGCACAACGTTAGATGAGGCTTATGCTTCCTAACCTGCAGAGGTGGCCACCAGCGATCAACACGGTCCCAGGGGCAGGCGATGTTTCCTTCATGGTGGCTTCGTATGCAACGTCCCAGGGTGCAAGCGTCAACCTCGCAGGCGGCTTCGAGAGGATGATGAACATGGGCCGGCTGGGCATCGGTGCAACAGGCACTACCAGAAGCCCTTAGGGCCAAAGCAGCGCCGGAAGGAGCAGTTGCTGCCAGTAGCAAAACCTGGATGCTGCTCCCGCACAGACGGGAAGGGATGGTGGTGCAAGCGCCCAGCTGTCCAATGGCAGTTGTGTGACAGGCACTTAGCATATCATAAGACTTGGAGAAAGCAGAAGTCTCAGAGAAGCCAAAGGGCTGTTCAGCATTCTGGCGCAAAGCGCCTGCGGAGCCCACAAGCTATGCTAAGCCCATCCAGCAGGGATTCATGACAAACCACTTTGCATGACGCGAAGCAAAAGCAAACATGGAGTCATCTCCGGATTGCGGATTGAGTCGAGGCTAGAACCAATCTTGAACTTTGTTGGAGGAGCTCTTGCAGCTTTGCGATGACGAAGGACTGGCTCTGCAGCTTGGCATGCAAAGTCCTCTCAGATACAAGAGGTCTCCGCGCTGCCTGGCTGTGATAGGGCCAGTGCTTTTTGAGTCCTCGGCATCCATCGAAAGCAACTAGTAACTAGGCCCATGCAGGCTTGTCTTTTAGCTTGCCTCTTCAAGACGTTTATGTCTTGAGGTTTCTTCAGAGCTCAGCATACATGATCAAGGAACACGCCAAGTAAATGGTGTCGCTTCAGTCCAGACAATCTCTTCGTAGCATGGATGCCTGAGCAGACCTCCCATCTTTTCTAACCTGCAGAAGGACATCTAAGTGCCTGGGCGTTGCATTCGAAAGGACCCATCACGTTCGAGCAGTCTGCGAAAATTGTCCAAACAAGCGCTCATTGTGTTCCTGCTGAGGCAGGGCTTCCGTGCTCAGGCCAGAAGCTCGGCGGTAGATGCCTATGGGGTGTTGGGTTGAGGGCACATCTGCGATCCAGAGCAGAGTCATTCAATGTAGGCAGGGAATGGATCATGAAATCATGCATGCCATCCTATCGTGGGTGAGGCCTGCTACCATGCGTTTCAATGCTTGCTCCTCGCTGGCCGCGGGCAGGATGAGGCAACAGTGCATGCGGCAAATTCCAGGGGGTAAGGGTGACTTTTAATGTCATGATCATGTCGTGGGCTTGGCGCAGGCTAAGCCCGGCTAATTTTCCCCCTACAACTGACCGTGGGTGAACTGGCCTTCGGTGGTTCTAAGGTGTAGGATGCATTGGTGACGGGAGAAATTCGACACTTGCGGTCTCTTGTGTTCAAGTGCTTTGCATTTCTTGTGTGGCACAAGCACAAGGCCTGAGATTCTGTGGTGGGCTTTCTCCATGGCATTGCACGCGGGCATGGACAATTCAAAGCATTCAAAAAGCATGCTATGCTGCAGCCTTTCTTGACGCCACTCCACACAGCGCCTTGGACTGGCCTCAGGTGCTCTGCCTAGGCTTTGGCATGTAACACTCCTCAATTCGTAGCCTGGAAGCCTATGAACCCTTTGAGGGTTGGCTATGCAGTGTACTGTGAAGAAGTCGGATTCGCAGCAGGCTGCACCCTGGATACGACGGGCACGTGAATCCTTGGAGGTGCGGGGTGGACATTGTATGGATCGTCGCTTTCCTCACAGCGCAAGACAGTCCTAGCACGTGCTCTATGCACGTTCTCGAGAACCTGTTCCATTTAAGGGCCTTTAACGAGAGCCGTGCACTGCACCCTAAACCACTCGGTTGCCTTCAAATAAAGCACAGCGCTGCCTTATAGAGCCAGACTGCACTCAAACTCAGAGGAGCATTTGTGGCTGCGCTGAAGCGTAGAGCACAGAAAGGGCAAGAAGATCCATCATAAACAAGACACCTGAGACTGGGTGTTATCCTGTTGTGATCTTTGGAATCTTCCTCGATCGAAGAGCCTTGGCTACGTGCCATCTCCCGTAAGGCCAGCCGCGGCGCTGGAGATCCAGATGTCGAACAGCTGCGAGGCCAGAACACGAGTATTCGGTCAAATTTGGGGTCTCTTCAAGGCTCCCTAAGTGTGGCGCGTTGAAGGGACAACAACTGAAGTCATAGCGGGTGTAGGACGCCCATACCAGATTCTGTTGGCCTTCGTTAGACCTGAATTAGTGTAAACACCTCTTGTTTTCCATATTAGACTGGCAACTGTCCACCAGCGAGGTCCAGCTGTCCTTCCAGCTGCTGATACAGAACGTACGGGAGTTACCCATATCGTATTTTTTTGGGGGAAAATTCATTCCACCCAACTCCGCTAGTAATAGTAATAGTAATAGTAAGAGCAATAATAGTATTCATGGAAATAGTAATAGGAAGAATAATAAGATGAAGATTGATAACGATAATATTGTCATCAGCCGAGCCCCGAGCTGTGAGGCTTCGAGGCAGACCCCATGAGCCACCCAGCAGCATCGGATCGGCCGACGCAGTTGCTCGGCTTCCGGGAGGGCTGGGTGGAGCTGACAACTAATCACCTTTGCCACCTGTGGTAATCATTGGTTTTTACTTCCTATTGTGATCGTTTTGTTTTTTTTTTGAATTTGATGTTAATTCGTACCAGTATTGATGGGAGAGGTCGCCTTTCCAGCTTGCAGATTTGCATGCTCGGTCTGTAGAGCTAAGAGAGCCGGAGACAAGCAGCAGGACTTGAGAGGTTGCCCTGCGCCCAGAACATGGCATTTGGCTCCCTACATGCAGGCATGTGGGCAAAAACCTGGCCTCCGTAAAGCAAGGATGCTACGAGACGGAAACGGGGAAATGCTCAAATACTTTGATCCCTGCATGGGCCTTCAGGCAGGTACGCAGCTTTGTGCCGTTTCCTGTACACTCAAAAAGGAATTCGGATTCTTCCCGGCCTCATAACTCACCCCAGGCTCTCGGGGCTGGCGGCTCCAGTGGCGCTCACTGCAGCCGCGGCCGCTGCACTGTATTTTCTCCGTTGAGACTTCTACGCTTGCAGAAGCTGCCGCGAGAAAAGTTGCTCTATGCAGAGTTCTCAGACATTCTGTGTGAAAGCATGCTTGGTCGCAGGGTGGAGGCCTCTCTGCAGGAGCTGGTCAGAGGCGCAATAGAATGCTGCAAGGATGAGCCGGCACAGGGACAGTTGGTGCACCTTTGCTTTGTGCCTTCTTTACGCCACGAGCTATCATGATGCTTCGTTGCCTGCTGCTGAAACCGGGATGTTGCGCCAGGCCTCCTCCCAACTGGCTTGCTGGGGGCCCGGGAGCTGCAGCGCCCCCAGAATGTGGGTGAGGGGGTGACAGCTCCAGGTAGAGACGTGAATTTTGTCTCTAAAGCTATGCTTGTGCCAAATCTCAGCTCCACAGGTTGGCTTGTGTTCGCGGGCTGCCGAGATGTGGGCTTTCAAGCATCTACGGAGGATACTCCTGGCGTTGGCCACGGCCGCAATAGCCCCCGCATTGTCCTTCTATAATGCTGTGATGTTTTGTTGCCTGAGCAGATGTACAAACTTGTGCAGATTCACTCCTGCTCCTTCCAATTCAGCTGAGATTCCAAATTATATAGTGTGTAACATGATGCCGCCCCCGGTCGTGCGCGCACATGCCCTCCAGACCCAAACCCAAAGGTTCAAAGTGGACAGAAGCCTTGCAGCAATCAGCTACAAGGCCTGCAGATGCCACAGATCCCTGCATTTCAATTCCGTCGGAGGCGCGATAGTGCGGAGCTTGTTTGGGCTATTTG
Source organism: Symbiodinium pilosum (assembly GCA_905231905.1). NCBI lineage: Eukaryota > Dinophyceae > Suessiales > Symbiodiniaceae > Symbiodinium > Symbiodinium pilosum. The sequence goes on from CAJNIZ010008069.1 coordinate 16,724, forward strand.
TTCAGAGGCCAAGGTGTGAGTTCTTATGCTCAGCATGCATAGGAAAGCCGCTCAGAGGGAGAATCTAGAGCGTTGGAAGAATACCAGGATAACTTCTGCGGAACATGACATTTAATCTTTAGTTGCAGGGAGGCTGATACTTTCGGGAACTGCCCATATGACTTGTTGAAGAAGACGTGCGCCAAACCCTAGATCTCAGGCATTAAGAGCAGCTGCTTCTATCATCATCAGATAAGGGTCCTGCACGGGTGAGCCCAGTTGGGAGCCCTAATCCGTGCACGCTGTCACCAACCCGAACTTCCTGAGGACCTCTTGATAATGGAAGAGAAAATGGAAACTACTAAATTATAATGGGTATATATGTATATCTTTTGGGATTATAGAAAGTAAGATGGAAACCACTATCTATTCTTAGTACTTTTGCCGGCCGGCGCAGCTGAAGTGGCTCCGTGGGTGTAGGGCAGGTGCTGGGCTGCTAGGGGCCCAACTATGGTGCAGCTCGTCTCAGTACGCACTGTTTTTCGCGCTGCTATTACTGTGATTTGCTTTTATTGGCGATGTAGGGGTGATGTTGATGATGATGATGATGGTGAGGAGGAGGAACCAAGTTTGGAGTCCATTCCTATCCAGCTTGATGCTTACGTCACCGATACAGCCAGGGCCTTTGCAGTCAATACTGCGCAGTGTCTTAAGGGAGGCTGGCTTCACTTTGTGGTGGCCTTGTGCCAGGGTTTCCTGCAATGTCGGTCAAAAAGGAGCACTGCAAAGAAAGCATTTGATGATTCAATGTGATTGCAGAGCTGCACCAAACGAAGTAATTATACAGCCTTCATGAGGGAGACAAAGCAGTGTGTAGCCCCAAGCGGATGAGTTGGAGCTCCAAGCAGCGCTTGGCGCTTTATGGCACAGATTCCCGAAAATCTGGCACATTTGGATTGGACCATCTTGGGGCAGATATCTAGCTGCAACAGACCACTCAATTTTTGCATGTCCAACCCTGAGAATCCCTGCTTAGGAACATCCCGAAAACGCGGAACACGCCCCTTGGTCCAAGTGAAGCGGTCGGGCGGCCAGAGGACTAACTTTGGAATTTGAGGATGTGAATGCTTTTGCTCGCCATAGCTCTGTAGTAGGAAGTGTTGGAACAGTTCAAAGTGTTTCCAGGGATACTCGTCAAGTCCACCCTTTGGTTTTGCTGCGCTTCAAGCCTGAGGGCAAGGTCACGAAGCGAGGGTAAGTTGTTTCTCGGGCATGTGCTTCCAGGTACTGCCGCAAGTGCAAGAAGCATACGCCGCACAAGGCCTCGTGGCGAAAATTCTGCTTGTTGCAGAACTGAGTTTACAGCCCTTGTCGGGTTTGTTTTGAAGAGCCGAGAGCCGGGCTACTACTGTGAGATGCACACAGCCCCAAGATTTCACCCAAGAAGTTCAGCCGACGGAGGACTTCCACAGATGAAAGAGTCATTTAAGTGGCTTTCAATAAAAACCGTCATGACATGGATGGCAAATGCTTCTCACTACGAGAGCCCGGAACGCTGTAAATGATAATATGTTACAACCTGAGCAAAAACGCATTGTAGAAGGAGAGCAAGTGATCTCTGTTCACATGAATTGCTTGAACCTGAAACCTTGGTGGCCTGAGATGGCGCAAAACGTGAAAGCTCCTTGGGTTTGTCCGGTCCTCCAACAGTCCCCAGAACCTGTTTCCTTGGAAGCCCTAAACCGCAACTCCTGTTCAACCCTGTGAGGTCTCGCAGTACAAAACAGGAAAGGCATCCCTGAGCGCTCAGGGGAAGCGACGATACGAATCTCTGCTTGCTTACCAACCCTAAACCATCCCCAGAAATGGGGGTCCCCCTTGTATACCCCAAGCTCTATAAGACTATTCTAATCCGGTTGTAGGGGCCCCCAGCTTTAGAATCCCGGTTTAGGGTTTAGGGTTGTGCAACGAGCTTTGCGTTTCCGTCTCGCCCAGCTGCTGAGCTTCCCGGCCCCCAAGCGGTTAAGGGTTATACTATAATCCTTATTATTGGGACCGACAAAATGAGACCCACTAATTCTGCAAACCTCCGTATCCACTCAAAACAGAACGTTCAAAGCTTGGCAGGCAACTACATAAGATGTAATGCTATATGGGGCCTAAGTACTTGCCAACATAATTGGGAGGTCTGATAAGGTACCCTCAGTATGATCCCCATTATAAACCCTGAGTGGGGGCAGTACCCTGACCCCTTGACCCTAAGCACTGAACCCTGATCCCTAAACCCAACATAGATCTCCTGTCTTTTAGAACTGCCTGATGTGGTGACTCGTAGAGAATGGAAGGGTTTAGGGTTTAGGTTGGGTACTGCCCCCACCCAGTAACAGTCCACATTAGGGGTCCTATTAAGGTCTATATATAACCATATTATACTTATTATCCAACTGTTACTGCGTGGGGGCAGTACCCAAGGTTTAGGGTCTAGGGAATCTCTAGAGATTTCATTCCTTAGTCCCCTACTGACCGCCAGCAGGCAAACCCTAAACACACGGTTTAGGGTTCAGGGTTTCGGGTTTGGGGTTTAATGTTTAAGGCCCTAAGCCCTACACATCTACAGAAACAACTTCGTAGTTGCCATTCTATTTTCCATTGCTGGAGGTCGTGTATTATGGCAAACTCCTACCTCAAATACCCTCAACCTCGAACCCAAAATTTCAAATCCTGAGCCCCCAACCCCAAAGGCTAAAACTAAAACCCTTAACCCCCTAGGGTTTAGGGTTGAGGGGTTAGTTAGGGTAAAGCTTGACAGGCTTAGCTGTTTTCGGTACAATCCACAAAACAGTAACCAACTTTCACCTTTTTCCTCAGCTTCAGCTTCACAACTTCGCTTCTTTTTGCATTATCTTTGGAAACCAACCAGCAGGTCGACGAGTGCAGCTTAACCATTTGAGCTGTCATCTCCTTACATAAAATTCCACCTTTCTTTACAGCGCATAGCAAATCAGCTTTGGCCAACATAGCCTTTCAGAGCCTGACATGACCACAAACCGTCTCTTCAGGCATGATGTCTAACCCCGTGGCCATCATACAGCACCCAACTGAGGACAAGAAACAAGCTGGCTTTGGTGGGCAGACCAAGCCTGTGTTCCACAAGAAGGCCTGGGCTTGAGTTCAAGAGGCTTGGCCAGTGCGCACAGACAGTGTTTGCATGCATGGAAGCACTCCTGCAACATTCCTCACCCTAATCCCGCATGACATGACGCGAGAGCGCTTCTCTCCACATTTTGCTGTTGGCATGAGGCCAAGACTACGAAGAAGCACCTCTGCGAGATTGTTTGTTATTGTGCTCTTTTCAAAGGCTTTTGAATGTTGTCTTGGGCAGGATCTCAAATAATCAGATCAAGAGTCGCCGTTTACTATAAACTTGTAGTCATTGTTTTTTTGAGTGGTCAGATAACTTAGATTTGACAAGTCAAATTGATTGCGTGCTGTCCATCTTGTGGAAGACTCTTCAAAACTTGGGCCAGGGTCATGAGACTACTTGTGTCAGAATTCAGAGTCCGACCATTTAGCTGGTAATGCTCTTTTAGCAAATGGCTATTGTAAGCGTTGATCAAAGCAGGGCGGGAAAGGAACATGTTAAATGTTGCCAAATTATTAGACATGCATCCACAGCAGCCTGTGGAGTCATACCTAGACTGAACTTGAATCTGTGAAGCATGGGCTCCCTCATGCATCTGATTGGCATGTTGACAGTGGTTCACGCTTTCTTGAGCTTTCGTGCTGACACTATAGCGCTAGGCCTTTCAGAGCCTTAAGCGCCCAGGATCGTCCTCAAGTTTGAATGCACCAAGTGCAAGGCGGGAAGGTTTTGGGGCTGCGTAGCATGATGCGGTTCCGTATTGCTACCAAATTATATCCATGTTGTCCCATAAATGCCAGGGGCTCATTTGGGAAGCTTACAGTTTCTCAAGGTCCTTGACTCTTGATTGTCAATGTCCCTGCGGAAGTGAAGAGAATGTGTAGCCCGGCCTTGCAGGCAAAGCGGATGAAGCCCATCAAACGAACGTAGCCTGGCCTAGGGTGCGTGTAGCCTCGGCTATTGGACTTTTGGGATTGTGTTTTTCTTAGGGTGGAGAGGTTGAGTAGCATTTGCAGTTTGGGGTTCGGATGTTGAGATCTCGGAATGAAGTCGTAAAGGCCATGTTCATAGAAACCCGACAGCCTAACTGGAAGATGGACAAGAGCATCTTTGTGGTTTCTTTCATGGAGTAACGTGAGTTTTTACATGTTTTAACAGTGGCAACAAGGAAGCACTTCGAGCTTGGCACGGATTCCAAGAAGGGCAAGAGCGAGCCGCTGGGCATTTACATTACAGCCCTGGCCAACTTGCAGCCTGAGCTGCTACAACAAGGTCATCATGCTCTTGCTGCCTTTGGGCGACATGCGAGGGCTTCAGATTCAGATTTGGCAGCATGCAAGGTGAAGGTGCAAGTTAGGGTCTTAAGGGCTTGCATGGCTTGCCTTTTTGTTGCTTCTTCTGGCTTGGTTAAGTTTTCATAGTGTTGTTGGAACGACTCGGCTCAGGTATGGCGGCAAGTATCGCTAAGCCGTCCTGCTGCAAGGATGTTTGCTTGCCTGCCCAGCCGAAAAGCCTGCCGTAGGGCACCTGCCCACATCCTCCTATCATGCAACAGTATTCGCAGCAACTGACATGCTAAAGTATGCGTGCATTGCAATAAGGGCCCTGAAGCAGATCTTTCCCATGTGCAAGAAACAAGCTCTGAAGGTAGAATAGTTGGAGCTTTCCGTACAGCCAGCCTGTGAGGGAGTTTAAGGAAGGGCTAAATCCATCATCCCACCCGTGTGCACATTAGGGCCTTAGGTTCGTGGCACGCTGGGAGACCACGCTGCTTGGGCACTTGGTTTCCATGCCGCAGTGCCAACCCCACCGCACCAAGTCTGCCTTTTGCAGTGATGTCCCTCTGCGATGTGGCTCAAGACCGAAGCATGTTACAGGGCTGCCATGAAGTTGCATGCCTTATCTTTCTGGACACCTCTGAATCTAAATCCTCAAAAAACAGTTGTTTCCGACACATCATCAAAAAACAAGTGATAGGAGCCGCAGTCTCCTTCGCGTCAACTTCCTTTACAAGGATGCAGCAACTAAACTTTGAGCAAGGCATATTAATGTGCTGGCAGAGCTCAAACAACTCAGGAAGCACAACAGCTTTGCTGCAGGGCAGGGATTAGGGCATGGCTACCCACTGGGGGGATATGCCCGCTCCGAGAATGAATGCGACCGAGAGGTTTCTCGGCAACAATAACATATACCCTAATTTGGAAAGTCGTTTTCATTTTCTTTTTCCATTATCCGTAAATGACCCCGCGCAATCCGATGGTACCCCACCCCTTAGTTCTAAACCCTAAAAGTAGAGTAGTTTCCATCTTATTTTTCCATTATCCCGACATTCTCCCAAGATAGCCCAGTATACTGTACTTTACAGGTCTGCGCCCCAAGGCTGCCATCACGGATATATCCCTAAGTCTGGTTTCAATCCCAACACGGTTTAGGGTTTAGGGTTTAGGTTTTCGACATTGCCCAGATGAGGGGGAATTTCGCTTCGCTTGCGCGGAAGAATCAGCTGCTAATGTTCCAATCCAAGAGCGTATTGTCAAGTTTTCTGCCTAACAGATGAAGGTTTCTGGAGACATGCCACATCAAGTTTTGGTTTTCCATTGGGATGGTTATCTTCCGCTAAAGCACAAGAACACGTGCGGAACGACAGTGTGGAGCGGCCCTGAAGCTATTTTCGCATGAATCAGGCAGACCATGTTGGAGTGGCTTTATGAAGGCGAGTCCTATGAGGTGACCGACTTCGTGCAGAGCTGAGGAAATGTTTTTGGGGCGAGATTCTTTAAAGCCGAGATTCTTTCTATCAAGCCTTTGGGAGCACGGCATGGCAGAAGCATGTGGGGATGGGGTGAGGGCTGGATTCAAGAAGAGCTTCGACTTGGCAGGGCTTTGTGACTGGAAATAGGAAATAGCTGACCTTTTTTTATGTGCTGACATCAGGTCCAGAGTGGTGGCCACAACTTTGATTTCAACTTGGTGGATGAGGCTCGAGGAAGGGCTTTAGATGAGTTCTGATCTCGACCAGGTTAGAGATGAAGGTCACAACCAGGTCGTATTCTGCGGTCCTTTGAATACCCCATGATTTCCGTGCAGGTTTGGGGAACACCCCTCCTCGCCATCCTGGCTGGGAAAATGTGGAGGCCGTCTCAGACCTCGGATCAGAGTCTAGGCTTTAACGCCTAGATTCCCCAAAGGCAGAGGCAGAATCGAGCCTTGCTTTAAAATTATTTGTGGAAATTGGGTGATGATTTTCAGGACATTCCGCGCAAAGAAGCACCTGGCAGCTTTCTGCTTGATGGCTGGCGCAAATCCAGAACAGCATGCGCCGGAGTCATGCAGGTTCCTGGACACCAGTTATGCTGTGGGCTGGAAATGCCAGCAAAACTTCTTGCTTGTTCGGCAATGCCTTCTCCCAAAGGGTCCCCACATAAGAATTCCATCCCATCTCAATGAAGCCGCTGTCTTGGCCCATTTCAACTATGCAGCCTCACTGATTACACCTTCTTGAACATTTGGTCATTGACAGGGCCAAGGAAGATGTCTTTGACGGAGCACGGCAACATTTCATGCAGCTCTCAGTTCTGTCTTGGGGAATTGACAACCAACCAGGTGGAGAGTGTGCATTGGCGGGGCATCTGCACCCCTAGCTGGGAACTCGCCCATCTCGCTCACAAGTGGCTGGACTTGGGTTTTGTTTGTGCAGTTCCCTGCAACAACAAGCGCACATGTGTAGTGGCAGCTGTACAACAAGATACCGAAAGTCGCCATCAGGTTGGTAGCATCACTGGAGGGAGGAGTTGTAGGAGAAGTGAAAGGGAAGGCCCGGCTGACGGCTGCAATAGTTCTGACTAGGAGATGCAGGGATTCGAGCAACTTCGGATCAGTAGTCGTAACAAGAGACGCAGTATCAGAAGCAAGAGAAACAGTGGCCTTGCCCGCTGCAGACTTAAATTCCACTTGAAACCAGATGTCTGTAACAAGAATACAAAGCAGTGTGCCAGGAGGGAATTCCATTACTGGAAGCCCTAGGCAGTCTCTACCATCAGCTGGACGATGATGACGACCCTTTCAGCAGTCCCTGGTACCTTGGAAGGGAGTGCTGCGGGGGGTTAACAACGTCGTTCGTTTGGTCGAGTGCCTTACCTGATGCGAGAGTGTGAGTTGTCGGTTGGGTTCAGCGCACGGTGCCCCACTCAGGCGCACACCCTGGACACCTCATTGGGTTGTGGATGATATGCAGGCAAGCTGCCTCTCACCCGCGAGCATTGGCATGCTGACTCAAATCTTTGGTTGATGTGGCATGCTGTGCAGCCCTGACACGTTGCGACGTGACATGCTCAGTTCAGAGCATTTGCCGTGAACCTTGCCGTGCGCGTGTTTGCCCTTGTGTGGATGCTGTGCAGACCGCCCGCGTCCGACTCAAGGAGGCGAGGTATTCCACGGGCGATTTCCTGAAGCTTGAGGGGATTGATTCGTCGCATCATAGCACATGCGAATTTTAAGTTATGGGCAATAATTATGGAGTAGATTTGTATAAGAGACCGAATTGGATCTTGCTCCGCTTCGCCACGGAACAAACTGCTCATAAAAGAAGCTGTGCTTCCTTTTCTCTTTCTCAGTCGGCCCCAGAACATCCCGAGACCATAAAACGAAAAGCCTTGGAAGACATAAAAACAAAAAGCAAATCGAGTAAACAACGATGAGACTCTGGTCAGGTCTTAGACTTGCTGACCCACAAGGTACCTGCAGGGCTAGAGGAGAAGTCCTGGGAAATCCAGGGAAACTGTTGAGGGTTTGAGGGTCGCTGTGCCAATGAGAGGAATTCCAAGTGCAGCCCCTAAGAGTGATTGAAGTGAAGTGGCGGTAAGAGGGAGCGTGCAAGCGATTTGGAGTTTATACATATATATCTATATACACCTCCAATATATGCCCTACTATAATGTAGTACTTTCCATATTGTCTTTCCAATTATCCCTATTCTTATATAGTGTGTGGGCGAAGAGAGATGAAGCAGGCCCTTGGTGGGAATCGGGGCGGACTTGGGTACGGCAACGCAGGGTCCATGTCCCGTATGCTTGAGTGGGGCAATTCGGTTGTTCATTCTCGAATTGAACTGAATCCATCATGATTTCATGAGGTCATTTGCCAGTTGCGATTCCACAGAACACCCAAACCTGTCCGCATCTACGAGCAGGACAACTGTATGGGGAAGGGCAAGGTCCGCATCCTCGACAGCGTCCAAAGTTCCCTGCTTACAAACATGGCAAACAAGCTGGAGAGAACATGGAGGTCTGAAGAGGGATCTTTTGGTACGTGGAAAGATGTTTCCGAAGACAAGATTGTCAAGTTTGCGAAGCGAGGATGGTTTCTCAAAGAACCCCGAAATTGCACGTCGCGAAAGCCAGGAGTTGTTGGTGCCATGTTGAGGTCCAAAACTGTGTGTGCTATCAGACCGGCTGGTGATGCTTCAGTCAAGTCCTCAATTTTGATGGCTTGCCAACTCGGCGCCGCGAAGGTCGTCAACGGCAGCGCCTAATCAGATGCCCAATCAATGAAGTCTTATGCTGCTTGTGCTTCATCCTGTTTAACGCATGATGTCTAAGAGTACCTCAGTAGGTAGACGCAAGTAGGTGATAGTCTGGATGAGCTGGCCAGTGGGTCACCCAAGATGGCAAAGATCCGATTCTGATTGCTGCTGGAGGAAATTTTGCACCGCAAAACTCGCGAAACTTCTAAGATTTCTAGGGATCATGGGACTCAGGTTGGTGCATGATTCTTGCCACCACCAAAAGCACGGTCCAAGACAAGCCCACCCATGTTCCTTGCAAGCCTTGCCAACTATAGAAAAAATAGAGCAGCTTCGGTATCCAGCATGACTTTCTCTTCTGTTTTTCCTCAGGCATCCTCAACGTTATGGGTCCGCAACCAGAATATTGAGCTTGCTCATCTTGTGTTTGAAATTGCCAGTTTGCAACAGCACTCGGGTATGCCTGGCTCAATTCACAGGACAGCCTGGGCAAAGGACAGTTCTTCACCAAACCATCCAGTGACAGACAGCGACCTAAAGCCCAGGCTTGTGGGAAGTCATCTACAAGAACCAGCCGCTTGCAGACGCAAAGCTTGTTGTCAAGGACTTCAGCCTGCTCGCCATGCATTCGCTTGGCTTTTCAATTGCAGTTCTGACTAGACACTTCTGATTGCAAAACCTCTCGCCCAAGATGTCCTGATGATGGAGCAACGTATTCCCTCTTTTCCTTCAGAAGACTCCTGAAGATGAGCAATCTTTTGGGTAGAGGTCTGATCCATCCAAGGAGAGGGTCGGGTCTAACGGTGTAACAACCGAGCATTGCCGGCTGCCTTTTCATATTCACTACCGTTTTCACTTCGGCCTGACGCATGGCTTCTGTCTCGTGGAGTCAGCTGGAGTTGCTTTGCATGAGGACCCATCGACCCCCCAGCCGTTGGTCCTGACAGCGCACTCCTGGCTCTTGAAGCAGGATGCCCCTGTAAGGGCTTGAGTCAGTCCGATACAGATCTATTGACACGTTTCCCTGTTTACGATTATTGCACATGGTTACAAGGAGCTTGGCCTCCTCTGAATCGGAAATCAAATGCTGCACGTGCATGTTTCGCCGGCGTTAGAAGGATGACGAAGGCTTTGCATCTTGAGATCTTTACCATGTCGGCCGTTCTTACATTGCTGTCGTGCGTGACAACTATTTTTTCCAATGCTTAGGTCTTGGTCAGACTCGCGTTATGGTTAGTGCGATGGTACGCACCACAGGCTACCACACCTGCTACCTCACTGCAGGTGTGTAGGAAATGGAAAGGGCACAGCTGCTACGAGGAGATTTGCGTTTCCGGGGCGCACAGCGCTTTTCCAAGTACATCCTTTTTTTTGTGACAGCTACAAGTAGCCTCAAGCTGGCCTTCTGTTAAGTGTCAGGTGCAGAGTTTGCACAAGCCACTTCCTTGTTACAGCAACCATCTATCCCTTGAACTATCCTGGGCAGCCAATATCTAGGGCTGTGGGGCATCAAAAGCTTTCTCTCCTGAATGTTCTCTAGGACGTGAGAAAACAATGCTCAAGATGCTATCCGGGACCATGCATCGGTTTCATCTAATTATTCGTTTGATGCTAGTTGACTCCAGTTGGTCGGTCGGGCAATTTGATTCTGAGCAGGCATGCCCGGCAATGCGATTGAACGCGGACAAGGAGGTTGGCAGGGGCCCAGCAGCATGTAGAGTTCTTGCGACGTTTTACATGTACAGGTGGAAGTATGACATAGTTATTTTTAATGTTTTTGATCCTTCCAATGGATCACTCCAATTCCAAGTACCTCATGAGCTGGTTGTTGTTACTATCTTTCCTAGTGCCAGTATTACTACATTGCAAACTTGAGAAATTGTGGCTGGTATTCCTGCATCATGGCAGCAAGTTTGAAGCAAAGGCTCTTAGACTTGTAGCTTGAGCTCCAAGTTCTGAAGAACGCCCGAGAGTTTGCCCAATCATGTCACGCTGTGGCCTTTAAGTTGATTTGAGTTCTGGCAGCGAAGCTGAAAGGTGGAGATACAAAGCTCCGGTGCCGTGGTGCAGAACTTCCTGTCGCTTCTCTACTCAGGCTGCTTCATTGAGGCGCGTTGGTCTTGAACATAATAGGGGATTGATCGCAGTCCTATTTGGTACCCCTAAGAGTCAGGTGCCGTAATATACTTTAAAACCAGAAGGCACTCCTAATCTTGGGGGAAGACCCACATTAATATGATTTAACTTCAATTTTGGGGAAACCCCAATTAATATGATTTCCCTTGCTTTTGGGAGAAACCCTGTTAGAACCCTAAACCCTGTTAATATGATTCATTAGAGAGGCTCACTCTGAGCCCCAAGGCTCGGCCGAACTTGGATGTGCTGCTGGAGATCTGCATTTTAGCAGAGCAGAGCCTTGCTTTGAACATAAGGGTGCAAAGAAGGCCTTAGGCCCGCAGCTCTTGTAAGCCCATCT
>CAJNIZ010008069.1:32061-45154 GCA_905231905.1 Symbiodinium pilosum
CTACTACTACTACTACTGCACTACCCTAGCTTACTCCCACTCCCGCAACTACGTAACCACCGCCAACAACGCCCGCCCCTCCATGGCCAATGCTGCTGGCCACGCCAGCAGCATCACCACCAGCGTTCTTAGAGATACTAATGATTGCCGTGACTACTCATGTTGCTGCCTCAGCATCACTCTCACAGGATGAGGGGTCTTGCCTGTCTCCATGTGCGTAATGCGTGTTCATCATCTCAAACCAGGTGAAGGACTTCATCCAAGAAACCTTGGGCTGGCGGGCCCAGCAGATGCAGAATCGCGTGCTGTGAGTGGGACCCTGGGCGCCGTGGTGCAGTTTCTAAGTTCAATAAGGCCAGAAATGATAATGAGCGAGACATACATGGGTGCGAGAAGTAATTATGGCACCCTGGGCCAAAGTGCAGCCCAAAATGGCCCCTTGACCTGAGTGGTCTTAAATCAGCGAGTCGCGCCGCCGCCCAACAGCTCGGGCCCTGCCAGTCGACATCGCTGCCGCCCAGAAAAGTTGAGAGAGACCGGACACTGACGGGGAGGGCTCAGGTTTTGCTTGGGCAGACTTCTGATCAAGCTTTTGGTGTTTGTGTTTTGCAGAAGTGTTTACTTGTGCACATTGGTGGCAGCGGCGTGGCGGTCATCCTTTTCTTGTCCGTTGCCAGTGTGCCCTCAGACAGCCCAGCAATGCTGGCATCACGGCAGGGGCCTTCTTGGTCGGGACTCATGCGCAGCTACAACCCGAATTGCTGAGTGGTGGAGTGTGGAGCAGCAAAATCATTTGGTGGGTTGACGTTCATGATGTTTAGCACGCGGCCGTCGCAGCTGTGCTCTTCAAACTCAGGCCCTATGCGGCACAGGCTTCATAGGTCTCATACATCATAGCCTTCATTCTGCAAGGGTTTGATACTGAGCTACCGTGACCTTGATCTGGTGATTTGGAAGCGTTATCCTAAGCGGCTGAGCGACGAAGTGCGACCGAGCCAAAGGCACTGAAGAAAAACACATCTACTTGTAAAGCCGCCTAGAAAGCCTTGCAGGGGATCTTTTTCTTGAAGTCAGCAAGCATACTTCTGGGGCCCGTTTCTTTGCCCTGGCGCTTCTGGCGCGGCAGCGGCCATGGTCCGCCAGCCGCCCCCGCCGCCCAAGCCGCAGAGGCTCTTGATATATTGCATGCGGCTTAGGTTCTCCAGTATTCTAAGCCCTACACCAGACGGATGTTTGAGACGTCTCATTCGTGCCATTTTGGTTGACTGATGTGGGTCTGCTTGGCTGCAGCAACGACCCTGTCCGCCTTGCCGGTGCAGAGCTTGAACTTGTGCTCGGACAAAGCACAAAAAAGCCCTTGGCAGTCTCCCAAAGGCGGCAGGATCAAGCCCCCTGGCTCCAGTGCTCCGTGAGTCCCATCTCCACTGAACATGTTACTTTTACAGTGCGCGGAGTCGACTTTGCGCTTCAGCAGGGCAAAGTCAAACTAGCTATTAGGAAGTTTGTGTCTGCAATTGTGGGTTATGCGTGGAGAGGAGAAGCAATGCCGCTGGGAAGGCCTGGACACCAAAGTTGCATTTTTCTGGAATCCAGGGACGATTTTTTGCTGACAGAGTTCGGTGGTGCATCCCATGTTCGGTGAGTTATTAGGGCATGAATTGTGGGTTTTCAGCACTTGGTGGCCTGAATCGTGCATTCCATGGACCGCAGACGGTTTACTTTGGGCATGCTTCGATTCCTGCTGCAGCAAATGCGAGTTGCTGCTGTTGCTGCCCCCTCCGACTCCCATTGTCTGAGCTTCTTCTTTTACATCAGCTGCTGCTACTACTTCTCAGCTCCCGCTCAACTGCTGCGACTTTTTTTGCATGAGAATTACTACGGCTAGACCGCTAAGTATCACGATTCCTGCAAGTGCTGTTGCTGCAGTGCAGTAGTACTAGTCTTCTCGTTGTTGCATGCCATCTTTGCTTCGATGAGGCGGCCGATCTCGCCCACTTCCTGCAGAGGTCCGACAAACTGCGCAAAGATGGCAATTACAGAGAAGCCATCCAGGTCGGGTTTCACGTGTCCTTGTGCATACTTGTAGCACCTGCACTTGTCAAAGCTAGGGTCTCGTTAGCACTAAGATGCCTCAGAAGGGAAGCGGTAACTTGTGAGACCCGCAACTTCAGCGAAAACTAAAGCCATCCAGATGATGGGTCCTGAGTTGGCCAGAGGGTCGGGGTAGTTGTGCATGATCAGGGGAAGCTTAAGCTAAACACAGATGGTTGTCCCTCCTTGCGTAGCTATGCGTAGCGCAGACGCATACTGATCTGACTTGTTTTGGCAGGTGCTTGACCGGGCCTTGCTGCTGGAGCCGCAGTGCGCCCAGGCCATGAGTCCTGTGCCTGCAGGCTAGGTCATCTTAAAACATTGAGGCATGAGGCATCGTTGAAATATTAATAGGCGTGCCCAGTTCTCAAAAACGGGGAGCTGATGAACGGACCTTCCAGATTAGATTGAGCGAAACAGTGAGAACCAGTTCGCCTACCAAGTGGAACCCTGGAGGTCACTGCTAAGCTTTGAAACTGCTCTCTGTTTGACATCAGAACCAGGTTTTTGTGTTCCTCCTGATGGTCAAGACTGTTTTGCCACTGTTGGAAACACTTGTGCCCTGCCTGGCAATTTGGCAAGCAAGGCTGGCTTTTTGAGCTGGCGATGGCTCCTTCAGAAGGATTAGGGTCTAGGGTTCAGGGTCTAGCATGAGAGCCGCTTGCCCAAAATCCCTCGCCATTCCGGCAAGATCAAAGCATTCGGCTAGGAATGGCTAGGATGGAGGAATCGCCCCAGTCGACTCCGTGTGAAATCAGACGTTGTCCCACGGTGTGGCCTCCGGGTAAATCATTTTTCTTACCTTCAGGCAACCGCGAAGGTCGTAAGCAAACCTAGTCTATTGTTATGGGGCTGGCACCTACAAGGTGGCCTGACTTTCAGAAAAAAATCAAATAGGCCGAAAATGTGAACAAAAATGTGACTGTTCCAAAAATGTGACAAAGAGTGATTTCAAATGTGCAAGCAAATGTGACTGCTCTGGAAAATTTGATTTAGACTTTTCGGCCACATTGTTGTCCACACTTTCACATTTTCATGTTCTTACACATTTTTCAGTTTTTCACATTCTTCCACATTTTCATGATTTTTCAACAACCTTTCACATTTTTCACAATTTTCACATTTCTGATCACTTTTTTTTGCACATTTTCATCCACTGCTGCATTTATTTCACATGTTGCATCACATTTCCATTCACATTTTTCAAATTTCTGTGCTTTTTATGCTATTTCCTTGTTGTCTGGATTCTTGTAGAACCCCAGCGACGTAAGTCTATGGTGTGTACGGCAAGGGGTAGTAAAGCCTGTCATCCTAGCAATCGCATCATCATTGTGTCAATATCATTGCTGTGCTGAAGATGTTTTGCAGCAGCAGCAGCTGCAACATCCACTAAGAAGCCTTGAAAATGTGGTAGCAAAACTTACGCAGCAGTAGCCACCATGACTCATCTACATCCCTAAGCCTAAGACCTTTTATTTGCAGCTTTGACGTTATAATACCCCTCGTGGCGCAGCACCCTGACGCTGACGCACATGTTTGGAGGCTTTGTCTGCGCGTGGTGCTGCGCGGCGCGCTCTGCTCCAGCGTGAGGAGGCACGTGATTGGATACATGTTATGTCAATGGCCAGGTTTCCCGATGACAAGGCTTGGGTGTGTGTTTATTATCCATAGGACTATTTCTCCTATATTCTTTTTGCCATCACAACTGCTATCATTACGCCTATCGTTCTTTCTATTCGTATAGGTGCATGAAGTTCTTGGATCCCATGGCCTGGCCCATGCAAAGGCGTTAGCCGACTACACGGCTGCAATCGCGATTGAGCCCATGTTTCTTGGCTCCGCAGTGAGTTGCTACGCATGGCAGCGCAATTTCCAGGATCAGATTTTGGATGCTCAGTGTCCATTTTATTTTCCAGGTGTTTCTCCTATATTGATTCTCCTTTATCCCTCAAAGCTCTGCGTATACATGTGCATACACCAATATATATATACACACATATCTACACATATGTACCCTAGCCCTATAGACCCCAAAGTGAGGGTCGGCCCAATGCCTACAGCTCCTAGTGGCTGGTGCTGGCGCCGTTTTGGGGGATCAACATCAGCTGATTAGCCGTTACAAGACATGCACCAGATGCGGCTAAGGGGCCTTGAAACCAAACCTCCAGCCTCCAGCCCTTTAAATCCACCCCTTGATAAGCTATACAACCTCTACAGTACCCCCTACATACCCTCTATACAACCCCTGCAGAACCCCCTATATACCCCCTACATAACCCCCATATAACTAACCCCTATATAGAGAAGTTTATCAGGCGCGCTGCTTTCATCAGCAGCCGCGGAACTGTCAAGAGCGAGCTGGGTTGGTTCAGCGGCCTGCCTCCAATTGCCTGTTTAGGGTCTCGCGTTTAGGGTTTTCATTGCCTGCGCTGACGCCGGAGAGCATTTTGCACGCTAAAGTATATTGGGGCTATTTAGGGATAATGGAAGAGAACATGGAAACTACTATAGGATATTGGGGTTGTATAGGGATAATGGAAAGGAAAATGGAAACTACTATCGTCTTGACTATTGTTCCCGCGCCTTGTACTGTATGCCCATTATTCTGGTCATCCTTATCCTTTTTTTCCTTTGTGATGGTGAGGGGGATGTCCAACATTGTACTTGCACCAGCATGGACATCTGATCTTCACAGATCTTGTAACTTTACCCAGTGTCGCAGAATGACCCCGTCGGCATTCTAGATTCTAGATATTTGAAGCTGAAGCCTCAACGGGAGGCCTCTCAGCCTCAAACTCAAACGCTGAAGCACCGAATGGGAATGTTTTCCTTGAGCCGGCTGCTTCTGTCTGTCCGGCACAGGGGATGCCTTAGCAGACTTCATGGACGCCTTGAAGCTGGAGCCCGACTACAAAGCTTCTTGACTTGGTCATTTCTCAGGTATCAGACACTAATCCCATCCCCCCAAAAAAGACATTGAAACTACCTTCAGTATTGAATCGTAGGCGTTTGGGGGTCAGGCTTGATTCACCACGGATCCCCTACAAGGAGTGCAATCTACGGCTTAAGTCAATTAGGGAAGCGAAGAGACAGTAACATCAGATCAGCTGCATCCAGCGCCACCAGTCAGATCTCAGGGTGGCGAGGGGTTCTTCTTGTCAGCACTGGTTTGGGTGCCTTCTTCCGAGGTCGCCAAGTTCGGCATGCAGTTGGTGCTGCTCGTCGGAGCAGATCTGGTCATATGAGTGTCGCAATAAACCTGTGGAATAGGCACCATGTCTAGGCTGGTCATGAGGTTGAAAATTGATTGGTCGACCCGTCACCGATAATCCGCAAAAATTCGCATTACCGATAGGACCAACCCTTTTTCCGATGGTCTCTGCGCATTGCGAGATTCAGTCCAGCACGCATCTCGGAAAACCGTGACGTGCCACACCGCCAAAAAACGCTAGGATGCTTATGATGACAAGCAGTCAATGGTCAACATCCAGTGTTTCATAAGCGCCGTTTTGGTAAAGTCAAGCAGAGCTACCAAGGAAGCAGCAGCAGAGGGACGCGCCCTTGCGTATCTGCCTCAGATGTGCCTGCTGCACGGGTGCTTTACATATTAAGATGAGAATGACGGACCAACCCCAAGCCTCAATTGCTAGCAGACCACCACTGGTGGGGTCCTGGACGGTTCCTGTAAGCTTGAATTCCGCAAGGCATGGTCGTTCTTTGTGGCTTCCAACACATGAGCGGCATGATCCTGGGATGCAGGCAGCCAGACTCGTGAAGTGTACCATGAACAAAATCAAGCCTAGATGCAGGACCAGCTTTGCCGGCTGAAGGTTGGTTTGTGTGTCTCTGCATTCGAAAGCCACACAAGTTCTGGCGAGTACCTTCAGGAAAAATTAGCGATGAGAGCAGAAAGATCAAGGCATGCAGGAACTCTCATGTTTGGGATGGAAGAAGCCTGCTTGGCCTACGTAGTTCCATTCACGGTATTCAGGGGCACATGGGGAGGCTTGTTTGGCAAGCTTTGTGCCGGCGGTGTCCTTGGCTCCAAACCTCCGAAGCCTAAGCCCGACATCCTGTCTGCAGGGATAGTTTATTCTAGGTTATGCAGGGAGAACAGAACGAAGGTGTAGAGAGTTCATGGGGATTGTTCATGGAGCACAACGGAATCTGAGCACAATCGGCGGCAGACTTGGGCCACTTGCATTTGAGCTCAGGAACATGACCTACATAGAGAAACGGCAAAGAGATGCACTGATCCACGGAAGAGAGTCGTCGCCTGTCTGAATACTGGCCACTGGCACACACCCTCCTATGCCCAAGGCAACATTATGGAGACTCTTACTTACAACCACAGTATATCCCGCAGACACGACATGCCCATACTTGTCTGAATCCATGCAATCTGCTCTGGGGGCAGCCCGAAGACGCAAGGGAGCAAAAATTGTTGTGAACCTCCTCGGTGGGCCGTGTCTTCATCATCATGAAATTGCTGTTGGCTGGAAGACTCTGTCAGGATCCTTTACGTCTAGGATACAGTGCGCAAGGTTCTGGTCCATCAACGGCAAGTATGTCCTGTATTTCAGCGCGCAGGCCTGGCACTGAAGGGGGTCTGCGAAAAGCAAGGTCTGTAAAAGTTTTCATGAGTACTTCGCGCAAGGATGTGCAGGGCAAATCGACGCTGAAGGGTGTAGCTGGATTGCAGAAGGCTTCGTTGCCTGCCTGATATCCTGTGTAAAGAAACAAAACATTGACTTCATCATCTTCCTGAGGTTACATTAGACCACGGCCAGGCCAGTACACTCGCAGAAGATCATTTGAACATCTCCCAGTATGTAGTACGGAACGGAAACAGGTGGGGGGGACCACGCGTTCCATACCCAGATGCGTAGGATCCCAAAGGCCTGTTTTCTGACATCATGACACGATCCAATCCTCATGGACAAGCAGATAACCCCATCTTGTAGGGTAAGGATGGATCGATCGCGTGTGGCTGAGTGGCACGGGCTTGCGGACACATCAACTTGCACTTCGGGCTTTTAGCTTTATCTTGGGCTCCTACAGGGAGGCTTTCCCAGCATGAGGTGATCAATTTCGTGGGTCCTGCCATTAAAGGAGTGCAGTATTTGAGAGTATACAAGTGGAACCCCCCTACAACAACTCCATTTGGCCAGACACCGGGCAGGAGAACCGCTGGAAGGGATGCCGCGCGGTTGATGTCCCACGAATCTCCACAGAGGCCTGGTGTAAGGGAAGTTCCGAAATAGCAGCCATGACCTTGACAGCCACTTCAGCTTCTGCGTTTTTAGGCGGCAGCCATGGAGTTTAGAGCTGCCTCTTCTGAGACATCTTGCGAAGTTACCTAGCAAGCGCCCCAATTGCTGTCAACGAAAGGAGGAGGACAGCAGAGAGTCTACCGGCTAGCACCCCAAGAAGGCCATCAACCTGCAATCCTGCGGGGGCTTCCCTCCAGCCCTGCAGCAGTCCACAGTCCAGAGGAAACAAAGGAACAGCGAATCCCGCTAAGTTGAAGTCCCAGAACTTGCTTTGCTTTTGAAATTCAATTTGGAAACTTTGACGGGATTCTTCGTTTGACAGTCTTGCGCATTCAGAGCATATTCTCAGGGCCTACAGTCACAGGCCAGATGAGCAGAGACGTTGTCTCCAAAGGACCTGTTCCGGATTATACACCTGGTTAGTCATGCTAAGTCTGGCGCAGCCACAACAACGTTTTGTTCTTGTTACGCCTGTCACGGCTCTCCCATGCAAAACCATCTCAAGGCTTCACCGGCTTGTGTCGGTGCCCCGGAGCAGACGCACCTACTGTCCGCGAGACTCCGGAAAGGCCTGTCATTGTGAGATTGATGCTGACGACCATGATGTGGACAATGACGACATGCGCTGTCGTGGCCAGTGCGCGGCGGCGCTTTACAGAGATTGGCTGATTTTCTAGATGCTTGCACAATCGCCCTTCTGCTAAGAGGGCCTGCATGACAGTCTTCTCTTGACATCAAATTCTCCAAGGCGGCATTGCATGAGGTAAGAGGTCTGCAGACCATTTGTCGGAGGCTGGTTCGAGTGGAATGGCCAGCGTTGGGTCAGGTGCCTGGGCTGCGATGCCTGCAGAGTGGGTTCTGAAGTGCTTAGCCTCCTTTCAATGCCTTTCAGCTCTAGCATCCTCCGTTCTATCCCATCTAGAGTCAGCCTTGGGCTAACGAAGTCGATTCCAGATCTGCTCTCTGCCTTCTTGATAGAGTCTGGCAAGCCAGCGGACAGACGTGGAATGATGATGGTAGCAGCAATCAAACAATGAAATTGCCCTTCCTGGGTCTTGCGATTTGTCAACCAGTCGAGTCGAGGATACCAGACGCCGGAGTGTTCAACGTCGGCCCGGTCGCTGCAGCGCTCCGCATTGTCACCCTCCAGGGCTTCGTGCTGCTCGGACTGGTGGAGACACGGGCGGGACAAAAAATCTCAAACAATGCCTGTTCGAGTAATTGGAGGCTAGCAACAGCAGGTGCTGTGATGGAAGTGGTAGCAGAAGCGAAGGGTTGCGGGAGCAGCAGCAGCAGCAGCAGCAGCAGCAGCAGCAGCGGCGTCTTGTGATGGCAAGCACGCTTTGCATCTAGAAGTCTGGTGCTCATGGCTAGGATTTCCAATTATCAGTGGCTGTTGTTTTTAGCATCGAGCCGCATGTGGTCAAGCAACTAGTTACTGTTCCTCGACCTTGTCGTGTGTTGCTTGTTGCCACATTCAAATCCGGATAGGCGGCAGTGCTGAGAGTGAGCAAGAGCTTTGCGCTTCAGAATGTTTAGGCCAGTCAGTGGCCGAATATGGATGGCCAATTCTTTTTTGTGATGCCGCTACGACATGCTATGACCCTACTGGCATGACACCCCTTTACACCGAACACATTTGGGTTCCATCTGAGAGAAACCCCAGAGAGGATGAACAACCGAGATGCTCTCACTCGAAGAGTTTTTTTTCAGGCGGGCGTCGGTGAATACCACCTTCATGGAGCGGCGGCAGCTGGTACTCAGTCCGCAGTTTCAGCCCCAAACCCGAGCAAAGAAACGCTGTAACAAATTTAGTTCTCATGGAGTTGAAGACGGTAGTGACGAGACCGCAACAATCCGTGCAGTCCCGCTGCTACTTGTTGGGCGGCTTGTTGCTAGAAGGAGCACCCGCTGAGCAAATGCCGGTCTCAAGGACAAAAAACTTCTAGGCGTCAGCCCTTCTGAAAGTTGAATTACTGTAAAGAGCTTACATGCCACAGCAGCTCCTGAATGAGCATAGGCTTGCAGCAACCTGGCACTTTGTTCCTTCAATGGCATGCATCACCAAGCAGCTGCAGAACCACCTGACGCCGTCACCTACCACGTCGTTTGTCAAGGTACCGCCTCTGATGGTATGTGCCCACCCGACCTAGCTTCCACTACTGTAGCAAATTCGCAAGTTGCGAGGCATTTGCAGTGAACAACCGAGAGACGTACTGGCTGCTGTCCCGCAGGAAGAGGCTTCTGTGGTATTTGTGTGTGTGTGTAAAGATATTTATACATGTTCATTGAGCGTCACAGAATGACGGACTGTGAGCTTTTACCGCTCTGCCTGATCATGACAAGCTTGACTTCAAACCTCAAATGAGCTATAGTTATAGTCTAAGCTCCTCAAAAAAGGTTAGATAGCGGATTATATAGGAAAGTATTGAATAATTCGGGGTTATCAGGGGGCATACTAGGAGTTTAGATTATAGTTCACATGCTACTCAGCGCATGTCTGTTGGGGCTCTCAGGTCCGTTGATGAGTCGCTTTTCATCTACTGGTGCCTGGCTGCAGTGTTTTCCTGCAGATTGAAGCCTTGCAAGTATAGTGCAGCTGGAGTCTGGGGAAGCGCATGGCACTCGGGGATTGCAAAGCTCGCGGGACCGCATTGGGTTAGACCTGGGTTTAATGGAAACGCCCACCTGGCGGGCAACAGCTCTGCTGGACAACAGGGTCAGGTTACAAAGAGCAGACTGGCATGGAACAAGCTCCTGAATGTCGCGTGACGTAATGCAGTCATTGCTCCATTGAAGCTGTTTCAGGTGCCCACGCGAAGCACGCTGGCGAGGCCTTCGGAGCTTCATGTGTAGTGTAGCTGGTAGGGCCCTTCCCCACTGTACGGGTGAGACTGTCATCAGAGTTGATCAGGAGGAGTGGCACGGGGCGGAGGGTTTAATCCAAGGGTGATTGCATACCCGAGAGGACTTTGTTGCTTGGCGACGACACTCCGCTACAGTGAGATGAGCAAGCCCTGTAAGTCCCAATTAGGGCGTGAAGCCACTGGCCCTCAGCGATCTAAGACTTTCAGGCATGTCTCACACTTACTGTTTCGAATGATTCGAATGCTTCCAGGCCTGTTAGATTCAAGATGACAATGGCACGGGGCTTGTGCAAGGGATTTTAATCAGCACTTTAATGGGGTACGAAGCCTGCTTGGGGGACACGATGGAACGCGCAGGCACTCGGCAGCAGGACCTCGAGAAGATCCAGAAAGGAGATTCAGTGGCATGACTACACCAGGTCTTCTTCAAAGAGGTACTGGTATTCTTAAGTAGATAGAATATGGCTTTGGGTATATTAGATAAGATCCCCGTATACCCCATATTCTATCTACTAAAGGGGGACTATACTGGTATTCTTGTACTTTGTGGCTCTATCTTCCTGTTTCCCAATTGCAGTGCTCATAGCCCCGTGGCAGTGTAAATGGCTATGCCCCTAACAGGGCAGAGATGCCATCGTGAATTGCTTCCATAGTCGGAAGGGCAACTGTCTTCGCGGGCATCTTCACAAGGATCAAGAAATTGAGTTCTGGGACGGTCTTGAGAGCTCCAGTCTTCTTCCCGATTAAGGCCATCACAGAATGAGACCAGAAAATCTCAGGTGGCAGCCGGTGTTTAAGCCCTTGTACGAACATACTGGAGCACAAGCTTAAACTAGTCACAAGTGTTACGTAGCAAATTGAATAGGAGAGGTGCTGGCAGCAATAGCATCTGTTTCAGTCTGCAATGAGAGGATGCTTGGTATCATGTTGCTTACCTTTTGTCTAGAGAGTCTAGCACAGTACATCATACCCCAGGTCAAGCTACCCTGTGAGGGTATGTTGGAGTTATCTGGGGACAATGGAAAAGAAAATGGAAGATACTATAATTACTACTACTATTTATTGCTACTAGGGGCGGCTTCCCAGCTTCTCTGGACCCAGCGTTGACCCAGGTGGCGCTGTTTGGCGCGCCTCGAGGCCATGGGATGCCATGGGGCAAAGCTGGGCTGACTGCAAAGGATCTATGCGTGGCCTCTGTACCTCAGAGGGTAGGCTGGATACTTGTAGTCAGCTCATTTCCATGGGCTGGTGACTGCCTAGAGGTGGATAGGCTTTGCAATTTTTAGCCAGAGTCTTGGACTTGAAATGGGACAGCGGATGTCGAGCTAGTTGCCACAACAGCGCGGGCTTCATCGCTAGCTTGGATCCTTTCAGTAGATGCAGCAAAAAACACACATACACACGTACATGTCTTGGACTGAAGGCAGTGGAACAGCAATTGCCTTTGAGCCAACAAGCCATCCGAGCCGTTGCCGGGGCTTGAAACAAGGGGTGGCGGTAACTGCAGTCATTTCACCCGAGAAGTGTTGAGCCTGTGTTTCTTGGCTTGCACTGCAAGTGCTGGCAGGCAGCGACATCCTTTCTTTGAAGAAAGGCCTGCGCAAAGCTACCAGACTTGGCTGTTTTTTGAAGCATCCCCTGGATGATCCCTGGCAATCCTTATAGGCGCCACCAATATTCCTCATAATCATGGGCCAGGGCACTCTCCGTTTTTGTTTCACCTGTGAGAACGTAGACCATTCTGCTTCAGACCTGATCCCCTGGCTTTGCTGAGGCTAGTAAGGATCCGTCAGGCTTATCATATAATCCCCAATGACGATGACGATATTGTAGTATTCCGCCAGCAGATGGTAAAGAAAGAAATGCGGGGCTCTACTATGTTATATGCATCGTGCCTCACTCATCTTGGATGCTCTGAGCACAATGATTATAATGCAGAAAACCAATATCAAAGTGGCGTGTGCCTGCGGTGCAGGATGGCATGAGCTGCAAAACAAGGAGTGGAGGACGTTGCCTACTGCAGGCTGCTGCCCCATGAGCAGTTGTCAAAGCCAGGGCAACTAGGGTGATTCTAGGCTCACGAAGTGGCAGGTCTTGAAAGAGGATCACTTTTGGTGGCAACCGCTTGCAGAAGCAAAAACCATGGCAATCATTAGGTGCGCATAGATTCAAGTGTGTTAGCGATTGCAACGTACTCTCCCAGGCTGCACTTTGGGCCCTCCCGAGCCAAACACAACTCTTTCCAGAAGTGCAGGCACGGTGATCGACAAGCGGTCCCTCAGCAAGCGCACAGTCACGCTGTGCCTTGACTGATGGAAGCCGTTTCTTTGGGCATGTGGTCACTGTCAAGATTGAAATTTCAGTTTCAAGCCACTGAATCTATAGAATGTCCTGAAGCCAAGGGTCGGCTTCTCATCGGAGGGCATTAACGGGCTCTACGTGGAGAACCGCAACAAGGACATAGAGGGTAGAATGAATGGGGATGTCTCATCACACAGGTGTCCTTCCATTGTATCAGATTTGTTTTGGGGAAGTTCCCTCTGACTGCGGTATGCCTCCAAGTGTGGGTCCTGTATACAGCCCTCCAAATTGTGGGTCTTGAATACAGCCATACAGAATGTATGGGGGTATCCTGTCTTATGGAGGCAACCAGTGGCTCCTCCTAGGATGCTTGTTTGGTACTTTGCTGCTGAGACCTTTGGCCACCTTGCGGGGCAGGAGTTGATGGTCAACGACCGTGAGATCTACCACTCCAACGGCGAGCGTTCCGGTCTGCAATGATGTGAGACCCTGGGACTCCAGCACCCCACCCCAAGGCCCGAAGCAGGAAACACGGCCGTAATGTGGCACCCTTTTTAATGA
>CAJNIZ010008069.1:73519-84714 GCA_905231905.1 Symbiodinium pilosum
CATAAATGAATCTTTTAACAGGACTGCTGTGTGGCTGCCTCACGGCTTCTACAGACGGAGACGCCACTCGTTTGGGGTTTATAGTCCCCCTTAAGTAGATAGAATATGGTTTTGGGTATATTATAGTAGGACCCCCATATACCCCATATTCTATCTACTTGAGGGGGACTATACTCGTGCCATCTTGTAACATGGGGAGGGCTCTAAATTCCGAAGCTGGCCCAGCAAGGGTCCTTACATCAGGGCTCCACATTTTATGCGGTTATGCAGGGCCCCCAGCATATCGGGGAAAAGAGCAGCCTGTGTGATAAGAGTCCTATCTTTCTTGCGGGAGAGAAAGGCGGTTTTTTGTTCAGAGTTACGCCCTCCAAAGCATTTGAAACCTTACTGCGGGGACCGCCCTCAAACTACAGTCTGATTGTGGCTCATGACGTCAGTGGAAACCCTTGTGCTGGCAAACCCCTGCTGAATGGCAACTAATTTGCTCAACTATGCTCATTGTGCCCTCCGACTGACATTGTACTGTGCTACAAAGTCTCTTGGAGCTCCAAGCTCTTGCCTCAAATAGGAACCTCTACGCATGTGATGCGCCTCTGTACGCTCATGGAATCTAAATTTTTGCCGCGCCCTTGAGAGGCTGACCAACTGCGTGCTGTAATTTCGCGTGTCTCTTGTCGGCAGCAAGACTTCGCGGTTGGGCCTCTCCGACATGGATGATTTTCAGTTTGCCGTTGGGTGCTAGTTTGACAATCAAGCATCCGCCAACTGTTGTGCGCGTTTAAAGCACGGCCAAGAAAGGAGGGAAGGAGGGAAACACCACACACATACCCACAACGCAGACGGCAGAACGTGGAACAAACACGAGGCTGCTTGTAAAGTTTGTAATGTCAGCAGCTCCTGTCTCTTGCAAAATATTCAACAGAAGTGAGCGAGTATCCACACTGTTCCATTCGTAGAATTGCGGGGCGGGAAAGGAAAACAATGCAGTACAAGGTCCAAGCTACCTGGCGAGGTATGTTACAGACCGGGCGATCACAGTTTGTGCAGTGAATGCAGGCTACTTTCTTCAAGCTAGTGAGCCATTGTGGACTGTCGATGGGTAAGTATTCTAAGCCACTCAATATATAGATGCCATGAATGCACGGTCTGTGAAATCTGCGTTGTAATTTGACACGCTGCACATCGTAGCTCAAACTTCGGCAAGGTGAACATCGCTAAGCCAGCCAGGAAGAAGCAAACTAAACCACCCCATGCTTACTGCTACCATTGGCATAGACACGCGGGTGCAGTCCTGTGATTGACAGCAAGCCCTCGCTGCAGAGCCTTTATGCCTCCAGAAAGTCTTTGGCTGCTGTAGTTGGATTAGATGGCCGTGATCGTCAACATGGATCACGGCTTCTGATTACTGGTGAATGCTGCGCGGAGATGTTCGCCTCAGAAAAAACAGTTGATGGACACCTTCCACTGCTTCCACTATTCAGTTCCTTTTTGCCACGACATGTTGCAAAATGATGCTCTAGCAAGTTTTCCTCGTGACTGCATCTTGCGACTGCAAAAGCCCAGATTGAAAGCCTAACCGAAGAAGACACGCTTTACAATGTTGGCTGGACGATAACGCACACAGCAATTGAACCTCTAAGCTATTGGCTGCATGCCGGTACACTTCGGCCTGAGAACGAAAGACTGGACGATAAGGAGAGGTAAGTGGATCATAGCAGACTTGTGAGAGTTAGTAGACTCTTAGTAGACCGCTTCACGGCGGTGTGAGAACATATGCCGCGGTCGACGGCACGAATTGGGAAGCGGATAGGCTACGTAATGAACCAAGCGGGATGTACGGCCTATACAGTACCTTTGACTTTGTGCTGACTAGGAGTGCTTGCAGTTCATAAGCCGGGAGCACTTCGCCGTGGAGTTCCGGGACCGGGAGGCTCTCAGACTTGCGGGTAGGCCTTCCATGAGCTAAAGCAATTTCGACTAATTAGGACAGGGCTCAGCATACTTAGGGTTTAGCTGGGTGGGGTCTGGGGGTGCAGGGTTTCAGGTTCAGCGTTTGGGGTCTTCTACTGCGATTGGGGGTTGGAGGCTTTGCAGGACTGTAAAATATGTTGATTTCAGGGCTTCTGAGGAGCTTTGCGGACAGTTAGGCGATAGCTAAGGTGCTACAACAATGCCTAGCAACAAGCGTGCTTAATGTTAAATGTTTGTAGTACGGGTTTGCTCCTGGGCAGATCCGACCGAAATTACCTTGCAGGTGCGCTTGACTTCGCAGACGCCGAACCCAATGTGGCGCTTTCGTCAGGGCGCTCCGCCCCTGGAGTTTGGACGCGAGGAATCAGTGGCGGCTCTGCCAAATTACTTGCAGCTGCTTCCATTTGAGAACCAATGTTGCCCCCCGTCGTTCATGCACGCAACATCAGCAGACAGGGCGAGACCAGTGCAGCCAACTGCTCGGACAGAGGGGTGTCCTGGAACTGCTAGAGCATGAACCTGACGCGCTGCAGCTCAGCTCTTTTTTCTCGCTTCTGAACCGAAGGCTCTCGAGGATGGCGACGCCATCGCACTGGGAACAGGGGTCGGCGATGCGCTGGCCACAGCTGAGGAGAAGTTTCGGTGTTAAGGTGCAGGATTAGCATGTTCCCAGGCAGCGGTCTAGAGCCAGATGTGCACATCCACCGAAGGGAAAGGGTTCAACCCCACGGCTACACTTCACACCTGCTACGCATTGGACTGGCAGGCGTGAAGGCTTTGTATGGTTCAGCATTACAGTTTCACGACAGCTGAAAGAAAAAATGTTGCTCGGGACAACCGCTTCACCCTGAGGTTCTCAAGCTGCTCCTGATATTCCCTCCCAAAAAGTCCAAGGGGGCCGAATTGGATTACCAAAGGGTCCGACATGGTTCGACCGACCCGGCCGATAGCGCATTTGTTGGTGCCCTTCTTGATTTTTGACTTTTTGGGTGTCTTCATGATGACGGCGGCCTCCTTGAGAATACATAGCTACAGCAAGTTTTCACGGACTCTCTGCAAATGTGGTGTTAGCTCGATGTGATAAGTTTATAGGAGACTCTACGTATGAGAACTTATCGTTTCGTTTCCTTCGTACCCCGAGACGCAGCTAGAGGCCGCGGGAAAGTTATGTAGATGTAGGAGTTCGCCAAATGTTGGTCTCTGTTTGAGGCCTCCGCTTGCAAGGCCACATCTAGATGTACTTGGGGGCCCTTAGTTGGCACATGCCGGCGGGTAGCTGTGACAGTTGTGGTTCCCCTTTGGAGAGCCCTGGACCACACATCCTATTCTGGGATGTACAGTCTGGGCAGGTTTCAACCTTTGACAATTTCCTTCAACTTCCCGAGAAGCAAAGAACAAGTCAGAGGATGCCTTCGCGCGCCTCCGATGGACGGTTCGCCTGGCAGACAACTCTGGAATGCCGTGGAAGCCAGGTGCCGGGGTTCGCGGGCTGCTAAGTAATGGTCTTCACCTACACCGGCGGAGAGACACACTTTCTTTTGTGCAAGGAGCCAGATCTGCATTGGTGACTGTTCGTGCAGGGCTGATAGTGCAGGGATACAAGGGTTCACCAAGTTGGTCGCAAAGAAAGGAGCTTGACGTGCCATGGCAGTTAGCAGTCGCAACAACAACAGACCGAAGAACTTGAATTCCTACAAGGGCGATCCATTATGCGTTGTTTTGTGCAGCTGTGAGTTGCCGGGGTTCCACAACTGGGAGTATTTCAGAAATTTCGCACGGCAACCTCAATTCTTGCATTTTTCATATGGCGAGAGCCCCGAACTTCAAATGCAAGTTTTTGAGGTTCTCATTGTTTGTGAAGCTCTGGCTTTTGCGCGCCTACTCCACTCTTGTCTCTACGACTTGCTGGATTGATTGTTACCTTGCAATGCAGTCGGCCATACCAGCAGCAAAATGATCCAAGCAAGACATGAATCCGCATAGAAGTCTCTGCATCTAATAATTTGCGTACAGCTCATAGCAATGCACAACATCCTTACCTGTCTGGCTGTTAGCCCTTACTAGAAAGCCGCACGTAAACCAAAAGGGCTCACCATGTGGGCCAAATTCCATTACTCCCCTACTTACAGATCTCTTGCATAAATCCGGTATTAATTCCTCTTTAATCCCATCATAAATCTCTCAAATAGTCTCCCCCTCAAAATTTGCGGCCCTACTCCCAAAGAACCCCAGCAGAAACCATCGGATCTACCTACTGCAGACCCCATCAGATCCTATACAGACCCTCAAAGGTTCCTAGAATTCCTTGTATAGTGCCAGTAAAAAGCATTGGAGCAGGTGCTTCGCCCTCGCGGCCCTCGCAAGGTGGCCCCGCCTCGCCCGGGGGTCCCGGGCCGCGGCCAAGCTTCGAGGCCCTGGAGGCTCAAGTCGCAGTTTGGGGTTTAGGGCTTAGGGCTCAGCAGTTGGCTTGTACACAAGCAGATCCGCGTTATACACAAGTCAGATTTGCCTTAAACACAAATGCCATTGAAGTTAAAAGATGTATATATATATATACATACGTGAGAAGGGTTTAGTGTCCCTTGAACTGGGCTTTAAAGGGGGGTTATATGGGGCTACATAGGGGTACCTTTAACGGGATTATGTAGGGGTATCTAGGGCTTGGGGTTTCCCAAAATTAGGGGTACCTT
Source organism: Symbiodinium pilosum (assembly GCA_905231905.1). Classification (NCBI taxonomy): domain Eukaryota; class Dinophyceae; order Suessiales; family Symbiodiniaceae; genus Symbiodinium; species Symbiodinium pilosum. The sequence goes on from CAJNIZ010008069.1 coordinate 78,181, forward strand.
GTTGAGGGTCCTCATAATGAGGATTATGGACTTTTTTGGATCTATATTTGGGTCTGTAGATGGGATGAGCTACAGTCTAAACGAGTCTAAACTCCTTGAAGAGAAGAGGGTTATGTAGGGGATTACAGCGGGTTAGTGGTTATTAGGGGGGATATTAGAAGCTTAGATATAGCTCAATATGGGGCTACATGGGGGGTGGAGAGCGGTTATTGTGTATCCGTATTTGCGGAGGAATGCTCAGCTGCATTTGTTTAGCAGTAGGCTTAGTCCAATTACTCAGGTTTGCCTTCCCCATCCGCAGGGTTTGGGATTTTGTTGGGTCCAACTGATAAGGTCTGTGGGCTTTGCTCAGCCTAACTAACAGGGTTTGCTTTACACAGCCGGAGGGTGCAGGGTTCGGCTTAGTCCAATAAGTAGGGTTTGCCTTGCCCTGCCGAATGGCTGATGTGCGTGTGTGTGGATCGCGTTTTGAGGGAGATCCACCGCATAGTGACGTTCCAATATGCACATGCCTTTTGGGCCCCAAAGTGGTTGCCATGCTTTAGCAGCCAGCCGAGCTGTGTGGCGAGTGGAGCTCGGGAAGAGCAGCGGCACAAAGGCAGTGCTTCCAGAACAGTTCCATCGGGGCCGGCGCAAGCCTTCTGACTGACAGCTGCAGCCCTTGGAGGCCCACCAACAGAAGAGCACCCGATCTAGCTTTACAACCGAGACTCCCAACTGCCAGTGCCAATCAATCCCCTTCCCAAAATCAATTTCCACCGAAACCGATTTTTCGAGGCCCCACCATCCATGGTGCTCCCGGCGAGAGTCGATCGAGAGGCTCGGGTTGAATTTCATGAAAAAGGGTCAGCTGCAGCCCGTCCGGGCCTCCAGGTCATGCTGAACAAAGCACCAGAAGACAAACCGTTTCGACATTCAAGAAAGGTCACCTTCTTTTTGCGAACGCCCCTGGGGGAGCGGTTTTGGGAATGTAGCTGTTTGAAAAGCTGCCTTGGAGCACTCCAACTTCTATGACATCCCGAATCATTTGAATGGGGCTGTGGTGCATTATGAAAGTAGTCTACCAGCAGCGGACGTGAGAAAGGACCACTAAAGAACACTGTCCATTCGTGTCATGCATGGTAAGGGCTGCCGAACAGTGCCAACAAACACGCAGCAAAATCAGGGCTCTAATTTTGAAGATTTTGGTGGGGGTTCTTATTGTACGCAAGTTAAAAGCCTGTAGTTAAGAGCTTCCCAGAGTTCCTAAGACAAGAAGTGGAATAACAATGAGAAGCAGAAGCAAGGGAGAGGGGCACTGCTGAAGCAAAAGGTGCATGTCACGACACAGCAAGTGGTCTAGTGAGTTTAGTGTTTGTGTGAAGTTTCACAGATATGTTGATCCATCGCACGGCCAACACGTGTTTCCTCCTAACCCTCAAGTTACCTACGTCCGAGAAAACAAGACCTTACCGTTCAGATGATTTCAAATTCGTCTTTCAAATTTTTGGCATGCGTGGTATTACCCGAAGATCTAACGGGTTACACCTCCCAAGCCGAGTCATGCGAAGTATGCACCACAATCGAGGTCCCCAAGACCCCTCTGCCAGGTTAACATGATGGCAGGATCCTTCGCACGTGGAGATTTCTGAAAAGACAGGATTTTTTCAGCAATACGGGGAAGCCCAAGCGAGCAAGAAATTTGATTTGTCCCGAAACCCGCTGGAAGGACAGGCTTTCTGAGCTGTGCAGCCCAAATCCGCGATTCTTGGGTGTGGAGGACAAGGTGGGAAGGGATTTCCGGACAACGCCACGAGACTAGATGTTGTGATTTCAGGATTGGCCTCTTGATGACGGCTACATCTAAGCCACAAGTTGCGTTCTAACAATGAGCTGAGCTCTCCACCAAAGTCCAACAAAAGCTGCCAGATGGGAGTTTGTAGTGACGGGAGGGCCAGGTTTTCGTGACCTTGCATGAAGAATCCTCGCAATTTGAAGGCCTGGGCGGGCCTAAGGCCTAAAGGCCTGAAGATCACCACCACCTGCGTGGCCCCAACCTCCTTTCATTCTGATTTCTTCTGATTTCTTGTTATCATCAGTTACGAAATATTTCATGGAAATGAGAGCCCCTCAATACCAGAGCATTCTGGGGTTGAACTTCTTTCTACACATTTACAGTTAGGATATACAAGCTGTAAGAAGCATTATTGGAAAAAGAAGCACGACCATGAGTAGTTGCTCGTATGCAAGGCCTGTAGTGCAAGCAAAGAGGACAGGATTGGCATGGCCTCCCTGATTTCAGGTGGAGGAGCAATTGATGCCTCAAGCAAGACTTCTGCCAGCCTTGGGCGGAAGGGAGCCGCATTTCGGCACCCTGGCGCTTGGGGTTGAGGGCATGGAAGAATGGGGGCTGAAGGAGCCTAGCACGAGAGTGAATGCGCACCGCCATGGACGCTCCCTCCCAAGGCCTCGATGACGAGGATGGTTTCGAGCCACATTGGACATCAGCCGCACGGAAGAAGGCAGGGCTGGTTTGGCAAGATATTGGATTGGGGCTCATCCGCGGTGAAACAAATGATGTGGTTTCCGTAAGCCCTCTGAGTTCCTGGATGCTCCCGAATGATAAGCTAAGCAGTCCGTAGGATCTGCTGCCAACTTAGCCATTCCTGGGGCTTCCGCCACCATCCGTCTCAAGTGCGGCCCCTTTGCAAACTGTAGCGCGCAAGTCCAGCAGTCCTTGAAGCCTTGAAGCTGGCGCCCACACAACCTTCAGCCCAGCTGCGGGGCTCGAGACAAATCCATCCAACAAACCTCAGTCTCCTCTCCTTATTCTCAATCATGATCCGTCTAGGCAGTGTCATACATAAGGAGCGTGAGGAGGAGGTTGCAAAAAGAGGCCTGCAATTTTGAAACAGTCCGCCTCGCAAAATGTCCAAGCTCTGCATGTATCATAAACTCGGTCTTGCGACCGAGCAAAAAAAGTACCAGTTGTAGGTCATAGCTCAGGAGCAGTAGCGAATATCGTCGCAAGAGTAGACATACGGTAGCGCAGTATCTAAGGGTGGGATTGAATTGCCACTGAAACCGGGTAGCTTTGGGGTAACAGCTTCGAAGCTTCGGTCAGATAAGCCAGGTAGTGGATCCAGCCCGCTCGCGCTCCCACAGAGGCTGGACGTGACAACGGGCTCCTGAAGCAATTTGGCTTCGGCAAGGGATCTCACAGGGCTTCATGGGTTCCTTTTTGGCTTGCCATTGTAGATAGACGTATTTTAGGGTATGCACAGACCCTTGAGCTTTCGATTTGTAGATCTTGAGGTTGGGCAGGAGGTCTTTCAGGTTCGTGCCTGGTCCTCGCTGAGAGGTTGTCGGGGGTTGGCGGGGTAGCTTGCACTATTCGGGCTTTCAGCCTCAGCTGACAACCAAGGCATCGGGAAGTACATCACCAGGACTGAGGCGGCAGACGCGCGCTGACGATGCCTGGGCGGCCAAGCACCACCAGTGTTCTTGAATGCCATTGCCGGTAGCCTCTATGCTCAACAGTCCTGCGTCCCATAACCTCATGCGGAAGCGGGGCGGGCAACTCCGTGAACCTGGCGTGAGTCGTTGCGCCAGAGTCATCTCACCGGTAGCAGCCTCCAGCGAGGAGGATTGGCCTTCGAGTGGGGAAAATCGGGGCTCTTGCTTCTCATGCAGAAGTTACAGCAGCAGAGCGGTGTTATCAGAATCATAAGCTGGCAGAAATCTCCAGTCCAGACATCAACAAGCGACATTAATAAAGGTAGACCAGAGAATTACCCTGCAAGTTCAAAGCCTGTGAATCATCAAATGCGCGGTCAAGAGTGTGTGGCGTTGTAGTATGTTGTAGTGCTCACATTCCTGGCAAGGAGAAGCAGGGCATGCGTGGCCACGAGGCAAGTTGGGGCCCATCGCATCAGTCATGGCTTGCAATCTTGCGGGGAATGTATGCAGGGTGCTATAATTTCCGGCCAGCTTGTGCAAATGAGTCGAAAAGCATAGACCTTGAAGAGGGAGACCACATGTCCCTCTTTGTTGCGTCCTAGAGGCTGCACCTGCGCATATTGAATCTGCCACCAAATACGCTGCAGCTCACAGACAGAAGGTGCAGAGGCTGCCAAAGACCGGCCAAGAGACAATATTCACTGTGCGACATTGTCCCAAAAAACTCCAGCTGTTCTCAAAGGGAAGTCTCGAAGCTCCAACATCATAGAATGAAAGCGGCATGAGCGTAGAATCAGAGCACGTGTGAAGCACCATAATCTGGCTGCAGTGCAGCGCATACACCGCTTGTGCACTCAATTGGGGCCCACGTGACCCATCTAACCACAGTAAAGTCCTAACTCCGAATGGTCCTGAAGTGGGACGACGCCGTGGCAGCTGCCAGCCACTGTCGCGGCTTGCAGCCTGGAAAGCAGGCATCAGATGGGATGTAGGATGATGTGGGGATTGTGGGCTGCAGCAAAACGCTGAAGCGACTGTTTGGCTCAGGGAGCTAGTCTTGTGATCCACGGGAAGAAGAGTAGAGTAGCATCGGCTTCACTGTTTGGAGAGCTCCTAAGGTAGGTCAAGGCCCGCTTCTAGATCAACTGGCCCAAAGCCAACCTGGAGCCATCACGTCAAAGGCTGGAACCTTGAGCATGCGCTTGAGGATGCAAAGTGGCGCGGTGAGGCGAAGCTAGGAGAATTACAGCGACCTCACCTCAAATGGTGGAACATGCGCCAAATTTGATTAGATGCAGGCTTTGAAATTCAAAGTGCGTGGCCAGCACGAGTATGCTGGAATGCAATATCAAAACATAGGCCTTCATCCGCCCACCATCCTTGCCTTACTCCTAAAGCCTTCAGGAACATGCAGTAATCCAGAAGTCGAGGCGGCAGCAAAGGGATGTATCTGGCGAAATTTGAAACGGATCTTAAGTTCATCGGGACACTACAAAGAGGACCCAAAGCACCATGAGATGGTTCACGGTTCCTGTCAAGTCAAAAGGACCTCCCACAAAGACATCCCCCCATGTTTGGAGACATCCGCATGAGTCCCCCACAAATGGGAACACGAACAAGCTCGCTGCGAGACGTACCTGCAGAAACTCCCATAGCCGACCCATTATAGTAGTTTCCATTTCATTTTCCGTTATCCCAATATTAACCCCAATACATACCCATAATCCCAATAGAACCCATTATAGCCAAGCCAGAAACAGGTGTCTGTCCTGGAGGGAGTGGATTTCGGCGAGTATTCGGCTGGAGATCAGGGTACCCTGTCTGAGAAAGAGAGAAAGACTGAGGACAATAGATAAGACTGTCGTTGTGGTTAAAACAAGTGGCACAGGATTCAAGGAAGAAGAACAAAGATAGACATAGGGGTTCCCCAAAATTAGGGGTACCTTTTTGGGGGTCCTTACAATAAGGATTATAGTATTTTGGGGTCTATATTGGGGTCCCCCTATTTTGGGAAACTACCACATGTACAGCCAGTCATGGTGCCTAGCTCCTAGGCTGAAATACCATCTACCACGACTTAGCTGAACCTCGAAATGAGGGGTTTCCTAAGATTAGGGGTACTTCTTGGGGGGGTCCCAATATTGAAGGATGATGATGGCTAATGATTGGGTCAACTGATTTTGAGAAATTTAAACCCTAAACCCTAAATAGTAGTTTCCATTTTCTTTTCCATTATCCCCATATAATCCCAATATACCCCCTAGAATCCCTATAGTTTACAAATCTAACCGTCCCAGGCCTTCTCCTCAGCATCGATGTCGCTGCCCAGCTGTGCACGGTCCGATTCAACCGGCGGCGCTTTCCTGTGGCTCAGTCTTGGACTAGAAAGGTCCGTGTTAGGTGGGCTCCCACCCATTAGTTAATAATTAGTGACTATGAGGGAGAATTGTGATTATATTAAGAATGGTCTTATTTCCCATTCTACTCTTCCTACGGGGGTGTTTGCCAAAGCTCTGTGTTTGGATGGCATGTTGTGACTGTTGTGTTATCATGCTGATCCCTCTTCCTGCCGCTGCTGCAAGAAGACTTCCAAGCTTCCATTGAAAAGCACCCTTACCAACTTTCACCTATCAGGTCCAGGTCCCAGTCCGCCACCTGCGTGCGGCTCGCACCGAGGAGCCGCCGGAAAATGCTACGGAGCGCAGCTGTGCCTGTTTTTAAGGGACAGAAGTTTTACTATGCCTTAACACGGGTGCCTTTCCAGCTCATGTTAGCTTAAGGGAGGCTAGCAGGGCCACTTTGATAGGGTTTTTTTGTAGGTCTAGGGCCGGGGATTCCCAAAAGTCCGATTGGTACGGACTCGCTTACCAGAGTCTAGTCAGGCAGAGTTTTTTGGTCGCAAAGTTCCACGCGTTCAGTCGATGTCTCAGCCGCTCGAAAACAAAACCAGATAGGAGCCACGAACCCGAATGCAGACACGTGACACGTACATGCAATGATAATGACACCCCAGGGGCGAAACCACTTAGGAGACGTAGGTCCGGGGTCATCCCTTTCTCCTCTTTCTCCTCCTCTCTCTTTTCTTCTCTCTCTTCT
>CAJNIZ010008069.1:89395-102742 GCA_905231905.1 Symbiodinium pilosum
TGTGGCATGTGAGGGAATCAGTGCAACCCAGTACTGATCAGAGTAGCTGTTACTTCGGAACTCTTGTGGCTTATTGTTCAAGCTAGCCTGCCTTCGGTGACCCTTCTTGCCACTGGCGGTGATGCCGAGGTCCACGGGTGGATCGTCCAGTGGCAAGATAAGCCTGGGTCGGGCTTCGGAGGGGTCCGACTTGTGGGGTGCTCCGAACTTCCGGGGGTGCAAGTACTGCCGAAGAGCAAGGACGCACCCAAACCCGTTTGAGGCGGTGACGGGCAAGCCTCACCTCCAGTTCCGCTCGGAGCGGCACCAGGAGTGTTTGCCGTGCACGGGGAAGTTGTGGAAGTCCAACCCTGAGTTGGTGACGACGGAGGACCGGAGCAAGTTCGCCAAGAAGCTGTCGGAGAACGAAGCTGAGTACTCAACCCACATGGAAGCTGTGGGCCTGTACGAGCAGCAGCAGCTACAGAGCTTGCAGAAGCGCCGCAAGCTTGGCCAAGCCGTTTCCGACAAGGATGTGGAAGCTCCGCATCAGCAAGAGGCTGTGGCGTTGAACTCGACGGCCGGTCTGGAGTTGCGCACCTCTCTCGGGGTTCTGTGGCCCCTCAGCACCTTCGAGAAGACCTTCGGCAAGAAGGCGGCGCCAGGCGAGATCACCAAGGTCAAACAGGATGGCCAGGAGTTGACAGGCGTCCTGCTCCCGCGAAGTGCTGGCATGGACGTCGGCTGCACTGAGATGTTCGACGTGAAGACTGCGTTTGCCAATCGCACCCGTCAAGCTGCTAGCAGTGACAATGCTTTCAGCTCAGATGAGGTTGGCAGCACTTGGTCCAAGGTCGGTCGGGTAATGATTTGGTAGCGCCGGTGCCTTTCCAAGCTAACTAGTAACTATAACTAGCAGCTGCTAACTAGCTAATTTATGTTGGTGATAAACCTGTGGGAGCCTGATTTGTGCAAGCCGCCCCCACTGTGAAGGCTCCAAATGCCAGCCTACCGCAGGAATCCGGTGCCGCCTATTCGCAAGCCTCCATCCCCTAAGATGAAATACTCCGGCCCAGCAAAGTATAGTAGCTATAGTCATAGTGAGTCATAGTTATAGTTATAGTTATAGTCTGAGTCTTAGTCTTATAGTCGTTATAGTTATGTATAGTAGTATTGTATGATAATAGTGTATTTATGTCATACTCATCCGTATGGGGAATGTTTAACATCAAGGGGGGTGAGGGCTTGAATTTTCACTGTTTCATTGTAGGGGAGGGGCCGGGGAATATTAGCTCAATCAACTCGAACAGGCCTCCCGGCTTGAAACTTTCACGACAGCCAGAAAGCGAGTTTTATTTTGTATTGCCTGCAGGTGCAGGCGGCCAACTCTTACAGCACAAGTGCCTTCGACGTCGATGGACAGACCCAGCTGCAGTTCCTTTGGAACCAAATGAGCCCCAAAATTATGAGGCCCCACAATATCTCTAGTAGAAATATAGGCAGGGTAGTATACCCTAGGCCGCCTGGGCAGCTAGGGCCTAAGGGCCTAAGGCCTAAGCCCCTAAACCCCCTAAACCCTAAACCCTAAACCCTAGCCCTAAACCCTAAACCCTTAACCCTTAAAGCCCCTAAGCCCTTTTATTACTTTCAAGGTACATGTAGTCCTTAAGCCAGCCTTATAAGCCTTAAGCCTTAAACCCTAAGGTTGAACAAGCAGCTCGTGAAGGCGGCCCTGGATGACTTCGATGATCTTCTTGATTTTGGACCAGAGATTAGCGGCGTCTTGGGTGGATATCATTTGGGTCAGTTGTGAGGTTCTGGGTTTTGGGGTTTCGTGCTCGGTTTTTTGCGCAAGTGTCGTGCTCAGCAAGGTTTCGTTGTAGGGGTCTGGCTTTGTATGTTCAGGGGTTGGGAACAGGGAGTAATTTTTAATTCTAGTTTATGAGCTTAGTTGGGCTTACTACAGGGCTATTGGAAATTCAGCTGGGGGTCCACACGCTTCAGATCATCGCATCAGTTACCCCTGCGTCCAGCCATATAATCATCGTCATCGTAGAACTTCTCTTGGGTCTTGTGAGAATAGCTCCACAGGCGCATTATGAAGTCTCTTGAAGGGGTTGAAGCCGAACTGCCAAAATTATGACGCTGCTCTTCGTGCTTTTGATCCTTGCGAAGTCGTCATGTTGCAATTTTAAGACTTCAACCTTCAAGCGTTCAAGCTCTTGAACAGGTTCACTCAGGGTCTGGGGGCCAAGGCTAAGGCTAAGGGCTAAGGCTAAGGGGTTGACCTCGTTCTGCCATTCTCAGGCCCAAACGATGGCAAGAGCAAGGGCAAGGGCGGCAAGAATCGTGGCAAGGGAAGTGGTAGCGGCGAGAACAAGCGGAAGCGTGAGCAGGAGAAGCCTGGTGGTGTCAACCCCCAGAAGAGCCCTCCCAGCAAAGCCGAGTCAAGATTGACGAAGGAGACGCAGACGTCAGAGAAGGTTCTTCTTGACGCCCGGCATGTCATTGAGAACCTCCAAACGGAAGAGGGGCTCAACTTGGTGCGCAGTAAAGCGTTGCAGACTTTGACTGACCGCGTCAAGTCCAGGCTCACACCCGCGCTCGTCGCCCTCTACAGTGCAGGGTACGACCCATCATCCGCGACTGAGACACCCGGGATGAAGACCCTGCAGAGTTTGAGGTCTGTGGAACGCAGCTTGGCCGCCGTGGCTCCTTTGGTTGCTGCCTTGAGCAACGAGAAGACTTCGGGTCGAGAGCTGTGGACTGCTGCTTGCCAGGCAAAGAGTGACACCTTCACAGCCTGCCCCAAGTTGATTGAAATAGCTTTGCAACGAGACCTGGACCGTGCGTCCAAGAATCCAGGGCAAGACTTCTCAGAAATGCTGGATTTGCTTGGCGTCATTGTTGCACCTCCAGCCAGCGGCGGCGAGCAGGCTTTCAACGTCAACTTGCTCGAGACGGCTGAGAAGAGGCTTGCCTTCCAAGAGCGGGAAATTCTTCGCCTGCTTGCAGAGTTGATGAGGGCAGACGACAAAATTGAAGATGTTACCAAGTTGGCCAAGGCCATCCTGAGTGCGGAGGTGTTGCCTGAGACCAGCCCGGTGCTCATTGAGTTAAAGGCATTGGCCAAGATCTTGCAGCCGATGGACAGCAGCATCTCCACCCAGGAGTTGGATGTGTTGGTGAACAGGTTTCGCACAGATCAAAGCATGAGGTTCCACAAGGTCCTGTGTAACTTTGCCACAGGATTGCAGGCATTGGAACAGGCAGCAAAAGCTGTCGTGCAGCGTTTGAAGAATGACGGCTTGAAGTCTCGCCTGGAGACCCTGCTGCGGGAGGTGGTGTCCCTTCCTGTAGTCCCATCGGCTGCTGAGATTGCTTTGGGTCACCTTGAAGACCATGTGTCCGCCTACAAGCCTCACTTTGTTGAGCTTGCTGCGCTCAAGGGTGAGTCCAAGGACGACTTCTTGGAGAACAATAAAGCCACGTTCGAGAAGATCACGGGCAAGATCCAGGACATGGTTTCTCAAGTTGCGTGCCCGATGTTGTACTGTACACCCTAGGCCCTAGGCCCTAGGCCCTAAGCCCTGAGCCGTAAATTGTCCTAAATCCTAAAGCCTCTAAAGCCCGAGACCCGGCCCTAAACCCTAGCCGCCCTAGCCCCCCCAGCCCTAAACTTCCCTATAGCCCCAAATCCTAAACGACTGCATTAGCGCTGCTTACATCACTTAAGCCGCTTATGCCGCTGCCCCTAGGCCCCTAGGCCCCCATGCGCGTATGCCATATAAGCCGTTGCAAAGCCCAAAAACGAAGACCCCACACACCCTTAAACTCCCCAAGCCAAGCTCTGACCCAGAATGATTCCAATAGCCGCATGACATGACACTACACTGGATTTATCATTGCCGTAAGTTCCTTCACTTACGCTAACCCCTGAAGTACCCCAAAGCCGAAAGTACCCTACACTCCCTAGCCTTAAATCCTGGTCCTAACCCAATTCGCCTATCCCCATGCCATAAATCATACATCGTATTCAGAATCATTACTGTCATTACCGGTTACATTACTCAAGCCATCTGACCCGCAGGAAGTGGCCAACCTTGTCGTCAAGTGGGCTCAGAACTGCGTGGGGACGCTCTTCGCACGATCCTTCATCTTCTATGCGGCCGAGCCTGAGACAGTCGAGCCTGCCGGGATGAAGGAGCTTTTGGATGAGGCCATTTCTATCTTTGACAAGGCAATCCTCCTGCTGAACACCATTGCCTGCAAGGATGCGGTTGGCAAGCACAAGGAGGGGTTTGATGCTGCCCAGCGTGTCTTCCAGATTCTGGATGCCAGTTACCCGATCATTGGGTCCAAAGGGCAGAGCCTCAACCTCGAGGATGCGTCCGTGCATAAACCCTTCTTTGACTTCATTGAGCTGCTTGCTAACCCGCCCAGTGACATTGCCGCGCATGACGACTTTCAAGGGTTCAAGGAGAAGCTTGAGCCCAAGGTGCATGAGATTGTCAGCGCGACATTGTCCGACATCCTGAAACCGTGCCTGATGCCCACCTCTGCGCGTCAGGTCTTGCTCTACATGATGGCCAAATCAACTGAGCTAGACCTCGAACCCCTGCAGCACTCCGACAGCACCATGAACACAATTAGAAAGGCCAAGGGTCTGTGTGAGGTGCTGTTGCGCGGGCTTCAAGGATGGAGCAGCAAGGTCGTCTGTATCGTCTCAGCGCCAAGCGGAGCAGAGAACCCCAATGAGGACGAGCACATTTCAGCGCCGCTTTGGCTCTGTTGCAGCATCCCCGATTGCTGTCACCTCACCTTCAGCTTGAAGGTCCTCATGCAGGCGTACGAGGTCCTGTGCGCAGACGCTGCTCCGGTCTACGAGGAGTTTGTTGGCCAGCTGCTGAAGATGAGCCTTGAAGAGGTCAGTGGACGCTTGTGTCATTTGATTTTTGAACGTGTGGAGCCAAGATGTGTTATTCAATTTGCTGTTGAGGTCCCAGGTTTACCCATGAATTGCCATGAATGATTGTGCTGGGTCATTGAATCATTGTAAGTTTGTTTTGTCATCAGGATAACATCAACACCGCCTAATATTTCTACCCCGCTCTTGGCTAGCAACGTCAACACCACCAAGCTGCTATATTTTCCGTTCAAAGGAAGACGTCGTTGGATGAGTTCCGTGCTTCCACGACGGTCGGGCTGCCGGAAGATCAGGCAGCCACCTTGACAGTTCTTGTGAAGAAGGTCGGGCAAGCCCTTGAGTCCAAGTTGCGTGGCACGGCCAAGTCCTTGGTTGTCAGCCTCACGACTCAGCTTCAACAAGCAGAAGAGGCGACCAAGCAAGCCTTGGCTGCTGACAACATGAAGACCCTTCGATCCAAGCTCGAGCAGATTGACAACCTTGACAAGCTGAGTGAGCTCCTTCCCGTGGCCACTTCCGCTGAGTGCAAGGTGCTGCATGGCAAGGCCAAGATTCTTGACATGTTTGCGGCCGAGAAGATCGGCATTGTGGAGCAGTTGCAGCCCCTACGTGCTCTTGTTGAAGAAGACATGCAGCATCTCCTGATTGATGCTGAGAACTTGAGGGAGACCCGAGAAAAGCATCTCATTTTGGCCTCGATTCAGGGCTTGTGTCGGCCCCTCAAAGAGGGTGAGACCCGGCCTGCGCTGGCCAGGAGGGCTCGCGCAATGGCAATGTCCAGGCCTGATGTAAATCTCCCAGCTAATCTCAACATGTTGCTCACTCGCTCCGCTGCTGAGACACCGAAGCCAAGGGCTTCTTGAGTCTGTTTTCCAAAGGGGCATGCGGCGTTCGCGTGCCAGCCGAAGCTTTTTGGCCGCCAAGTTCCATTGTGATTCCATCATTCAGTGTCAGGCTTTCGTTCGCATTGGAATCCTCAACAGAAGTAGGAAGTACACCTAGACAGACAGTTTGATGCAATGCAGCCGTGGCCCGGAAGCTTCTTAATCTGCTGGTCCAACACATGGGTTGTCGTGCTCGCCAGCCAAGTGCGATTGATGGGAATCCGGAAGATGGAAACAACTCATGAGCCTCATGAGCTTTAGCTGTTAACTGAACTCCTAGACTCCTAGTCCTCCTAGTCCTAGTATCGAAGCGTATATTCAAGAACTCTAGCAATGGTTCCATCATCCCATCTATAATTATACTTTATAATCCTGTAATCCTGTATATAATCATCTTCAAAGAGTTTAGGCTATAACTCATTTGTGCAAGATTGAGCATGCATTTGCAAGTGCCACGTGTTCTTCTTATTGTGCCTGGAAGCAATCAGTGTGCCTTCATGCTGAGGCCAAACCTTGGCCTTGGCGCGTTGATGCTGAGTGCTGGTTTGCACAAGCCTGGCTGACATTCCTGTTGCCATCCCGAGGATATTCTGGTTATATCGAGGCCGATACCCATAATGAATAATTGCCGGTATGCACCCTTGCTAGCCTGGTTTCCTCAAACTTGCCATAAGGCTAAATCAAAACCTCAACCTCAGCCTACGGCCCTGAAGTGCGGCTATAAAGTAAGAGCCGGACCCTAAGCCCCTAAGCCGACACCCTAAAGTCCTAAAGCCCTAAAGTAGACGAAGCCCGCTACTAAAGACTCTAGATTAGATACACATGGCGAGTGTCAGTCTATGCTCCCGGAAGGCCTCAAATCCTGCTTAGAGCGCCTTAACCGCATTACCCCAAAGCCTGCAAACCCCACCTGAGGCCCGGGGAGAGGAGACTCTTACTCGTGGGGGTTTGAGGCTTTCCATAATTTGTGCGTCAGAAGCCCCCGTACGCAAGCCGTGCTCTGGAAAACTGGACGATCCCATGCAGCCTTTACAGGCAGGCGCTGTGCGGGTTAGTAGCATTACGGGTGATTTATATCAGGCCCCCTTAGCTCTGTAGGTCCTGCTATAATCTATGTGCCCGAGATAGACCTCTTTTGGAGGCAACTTGTCAGCCTTGCATGGGAGGGTTTGGGCTTGGGGTTTATGGGGCTAAGAAGATTAAGGGTTAGGGCAGTTAGGGTTCAGGTTTAGGCTTAGGGTTGGAAGTTGGAGTCACTTGGAGTGCACAAGGCAGGTTTGGTCCCCAGGGCCCCAGAATCCAGAATCCAGAATGTAGGAATGTAGGGTGCTGCGTAGTTACCGATTTCGTTTATGCGAACATAAGGGAGTTAAGGGTTCAGGCGACGCCATCAACTCCAGATAGGGGAGATAGGTCAAAATTTGAAACATCTGAATCTTCAAGTTATTGACTTACTTATTTGATTCATTCGCCTCATATATTGAATCGCACCTGTAGAATTTAATTGGAAATGGCGCGCTGTGGTCGTGGAAAATGGCAGGTGTTGGCGTGGAAAAGTCAGCCGGTGACCGTGGAAAATTGCACTCGGGAGCGTGGAAAAACCAGCTGGTGGGCGTGGAACATTTTAGGTGGTAGGCGTGGAAAAGTCAGCCGGTGACCGTGGAAAATTGCACTCGGGAGCGTGGAAAAACCACCTGGTGGGCGTGGAAAATTGCAGCTGGGAGCGTGGAAAAAATGACCGGTCACATCCAAAATCACAGGCTTAGCTGGTCACATATAAGCCCAAAACCACAGTGTAAAAAACCTGTTGACGGGACCCCCCAATCTAAATCCCTCAAGCAGGGTTAAGCTCTGCACTACCCAGACCCTCCAAGGCATCTGACACTTAAAAGAAAAGCCCTGCAGTAGAGTCGCTAGTAATGGTATATTTGTATATATGGTATTATATATATATATATACGTACATTGCTAAACTTGTTTCTCTTGGCTCCGAAGAGGATCGCTACGTGACTCCGGCATTTGCAACGTCTTACAGTTGATGTGCCCGTTTATTGCCCATGGAGGAGAACACCCTGATAGGCAATGAGGGCAATCAGTAATATGACCAGTAGCTAGCGCCTGGCGCCATAGTGCGAAGGTTGGTCCGTCCTCTCCAACACAGCTCCTTACAGCTCACTCTCAACGCCCTGGAAGTCCCGCAGCTACGAGGACTTGAGTCGCAGGGCTTGGTAGAATTTCAGCAGGCCTATCCGTATGTCCAGGACGGGCTGCATGACACGCCGTCCACTGCCGCAACCGATTCGCCGATCGATGCGATATGGTCCCCTCGCCAGAGGATGGTTGGTGAAGGCAGTTGGAGTATGCTCAGTCAGTGCGTCATAAAGAGAGATCTGCTCCCAGTCAGGCGGAAGATGTCAATTGTTTTGATGGCAGTTGCGAAAATGAGAGAGCATCAGAGATGCAGAGCAAAGACCAGGGCTGAATTGAGATTTATGCACAGCGGATTCCTCAAATCCAGTCATACCTGGAGCCTTTGCTTACCTCCAGAATGTCATTTGCTCATCCGGGTCCCAAAATTACTATAGTTTTCATTGCAATGCCTCTTCTCATACTTGTAGAAGTCTCCTTGACTTTGGAACCGTACTATACTTACTATAGGCAGTGCCCTGCATACCCACTTACAGCAGAATTTGGCCTACCTGGGTGAAGGCATCAAAGAGCCGATCATGGAGCTGGAGGGTTTCTTGGGCAGCACACAAACAGGAGATTGAAGCAAAAGGGTAGGAGGCCAACGCGTCAGGTTCTGGGAGGCTTTGGGAGATGGGATGGTTGGCCCAAAGCTTGATTCCGAAACAGAAGCAGCCATAGACATCAGCCTAGGCTCCTGCAGACCGCGAAGTCGAGAAGCCACCATGACACCCCCACGCGTGGGTAGGGCTTGGCTGAACGGGCCACCAATTCCTCACCAACTTGAGCCACGGCTGCTAGCTGCCAGGGCCTCACCTCCAAGAAGCTTCGGCCTGCGCCCTCCAGGAAACCTGCTGGGCAGCATTTCTACTTTGCCCACCGTGCCATTTTACCAGGTGCCAGTGTATGGACAAAATCTTGTCCTGCTGCAACCCACACCGCCCATGTAGCACTACCTGCACAAAAGGACTGTCCGCTAATGCCACGAACCTTGAGCGCGACTCTGGTTTAAAAGTGAGCTTGCCAGTGCAAAGTGACAGGCTGCCACTGTGCCACAGAGCAGCTAAGCTGTCTCTTGTGAGCTGTTGCAATGCATGTTTTCAACCCGCAGCATAGCCTGACGTTGCAGGCCCCAAATGCAGGACAAGATGGTGAAGGTGCCGGGAGGGCTGCGCAAGATCCGGAGGCTTGACGCACCATTGGGTTGGGAAGCAGGAGGTTGTGACGGTGACTTTCGGGTTACAGGTCCCAGAGGAGCAGAACCCTCATTATTCTCTTTTGTTTGGCCTTCGTTGCCGGTGGGCCCAACACACTCCTTTCCTGAGAGTCTTAGCAGCTTAGCAGGTGTAAGCACGCTAGCACGTTGTGGGAATCGAGCGTCCCCGTCAGGTGCAGCTCTTTAAACTCCATTTTTATTTGGGAAAGAGGGATCTGGAATCCAAGGGTTTAAGCCTGGCTTCGGCATGAGAATTTCTAAGGGCAACGGCCCTGCCGTGCTATGCTGGGCCTTCATGCAGGAGAAGCTCCTGAATTCGGAAGACGGGGCAGAGCCGGGGGAGGCCAGATGTGCCTTCGAAAGCTGGAAGATTTTACAGTAAAGTGAAGCAGTGGGCCTTACCGGTTTATAGCCAGAATGCCCAGATTTTCCGGTTTTGAGCTAGCATTTGCAAACTGGTTGGTGCGTGGGCTCGCCTAAGTACATTCACTGTGGCCATGGCCCGAGCGCGCAGGGATGATGCATCCGATGTAGATCTGGCAGAAACATTCAAGAAGCAGAAAGCGGATTCCAATCTGCCATGGTGACACGCATAACCCACATTGGCCGTGCTCAATAGCAGATAGTAGTGAGAGCATTGCAGCCTGCTTCCACAACTGCCTATCTGACCCTTAGGTCACAGGAATACAGGAATACACGATTACTCACGATGCGTAATGGTTGTACTTGTCATTACTCCGTTGTTGTCCTCATGATTATTGCTATTGTTACGCTTGCAAGTGTCGTGGAAAGGGATTGAGCAGCCGTGTGCATGTTTTGCAGAACATAAGAAGCCATAAGAACAAGCCAAAGTCGATGTATGCCCCCGCTACCTGTCATGGTAGGATGATGAGCTTCCAGCAGACCCAGACGCGGCGAGCTGCGAGCAGGTGACGGGCGGTACTATAGAGGGCTTTGAGTGCTGGGAGTTATCAGGGCCGATTCTGCCAGACAAGAAATGCTGGGGGGTAGGCATAGCTATCAGCAGGTTTTCCAAGTAATCATGGGTGCGGAGCGCGGGCGAGTTTTTACTACTGCCCTTGCAAGGCCTTGCACAATCTGTTACGGTTATCCCATGGCCTTGGCAGACCATAGAAAGTTTGTCAGGAAGCTCAACAAGCCTGCCAGCTTACCATTTCCACATGCTCAACTGACTGCAGCCACCTGGGAAATGCATGCTTCATGCTCTTTCAAGATGATCTTAGATCAAAGTTTTTTCATCTCGGACATTGGCCTCCACAAGGCAGTTGCACCCTGGTCCAGAGGGTGATAATTCACTGGGGCTGCAATCATGGAAGAGACGACGTAAGTATGCGGACTTGTTCGAGAAGCGCACTTCTGCTCGAGCTCCAGCCTTTCCCATCATTAGTATGGAGGTGGGCAGTGATACTGCAGCTGCGGAGTTTGTCTCTGGCCCTGGTGATGACATGGAGGCCCGTGGTCCATCTAGACTGTCGCTGGCTTTGCAGCAACTAGTCAGGTACATGCTGTCATTCTTGCCATGTTGTGGACAGTTGAAAGATGTCCCTGTGGCACGCCGACCCTCTCCAGACTGGTCTCATCATTGCGCAGCAGGTGTTTGTCTTCTCTTGTGTCAACGCTGGCTTTAGTTATTCTTTCCACACAACCCAGCATGCAAGATACTCTGCACCTCAGCCTGGAAAGTGCCCATGCAAAGTTCCAGCATCTCTGTAATAGTTGCATTTGTCGAAGGCTGTTGTGGATGAGCGGGTTCACCCAACAGCCGAAGACGAATCGTTGGAACTGGATGGTCCTGACGGCGGTCCTGGCGGCGGAGCCTCAGAGGCCTCACGCTCAGGTAACGCGAGCACATTGGAAGGCTTATGGAGACCCAGTCAGGGTGGCCTTTCATCCGACCAGGTGCTTCCTGATGCTGGTGAGGCAGAAGGAGCACGGTCAGAGGCACGGAAGCTTGAAATGATATTTGTCGCACCTGGGGGATTTGCCAGGTAGATCCAAGGACCAGGGCGCATTCCATGCAGTTTTCTTAAGACCGGACCTCGCAGACATTGATGACGTCAATTTTTGGTTTGAGCATTCAAATACTACAAGTAAGAGATGGGACAGCAGCCATGTCAGACGAACGTGGCTTCTGTAGCCTGGATACTTCAAAGTCGCAGCGGGCATCACCCCGATGCAGAAACGCACTGAAGAACCATGAGCAAAGGGTGGTGGAAGCTGAAGGGAAAACAACGAGATGCAGCGAATACCCCTCAACAAAGGTGCCCAAAAAAGACCCTTAAAGTTGCGAAGCACCCGCATGTCGTCAAGACGAAGGTGGAGGAGGAGGAGGAGGCTCAGCAGCTACCAGAGTCTGAAGCAGCAGACTTGGTCGTCACTGGAGTCGAGGCTGTGGGCCATGGTGGGGTTAAGGAGTCTAAGGGAATTCCCGGTTGGATTCATTGATAACAAGTCCCACAGTCCTTCAGCAATTCCTGTGCCATTTCAACTACTGGAAATAAGTGTAAACATGAATAAATTTACATATATACGATGCTATGCTGCTACCATCCTCCAAGCCGTATTCAGATCACGGAGGGCCCGGTTATGCTGACCGGATCTCTCATCAGCAGTGCAGAAACATGCTTGATTCTGGGATCATACCTGACGGCTTGTTAAACTCTGCAGTCCTGGACATCGCGGTCGAAGTTTGGGTGGCCCTGCTTGATTTGCTTCAGCCCCGGGCAGGTAGCCGATGAGGTGACCTTGAAGGAGACCCTCTCAGCTGAGGCTGCCTGGCCTGAGGGTCTGCAAGACGAGGTGGACTTGGAGCCATCAGCGGAACAGGAGGATGAGGTGCTTCTGCAGCATGGGGCATGTTGCGCATCGTTCAGCCTTCCTCTGTCCTGGGCGTGCGCCCAATCAATCAGCCCCGTTGTTATGCCCGCAGCTGTAGTACTACAAAATTCGACAAACACCAAACCAGTCGCACGGAACAGCCAACCATGAAGGAAAGACAGCAACTACAGAACGCAGTGGACGGGTAATTATTGTCCTAGCAGACGGGTTCGTTGCCTGCTCGGTTCATGGTGCATAGGTTCAGTAGATAGATCTGAACTGAACTCTAGAGCGTTGGTTTACATTTACGAACCTGTGGCTGGCGGTAAATTTTGGCGCATGCTTGAATTTGATCAACGCTTACAACGCCAAGACCGCTGCAGCTTTTCTTTACTTGAGGTGCTTCCCAGCGAGGGCCAGCACCTTGAGAGCGCTGCGGCAGACAAGGAGGCCCCACCCCTTACAACGTCAGGAAGTAGGCCTGTGACAGTGCTATAATGGCCAGTACATACATTGGGGCCTTGCAACTTTGGCCCTGTCAGAAATGCTCGTGATTTGATGAAGCAGGGCCAGATAAGAAAGGCTTCCACCCTACTGGCGCTGCGAGGAAACGGAGGACACCTTGCCAAGCGCAGCAGAAGTGGATCAGGAGGCCAGATGGGATGGGTCTACAAAAATGGCCTAGTAATGGAGAATCACATGGGAAAGAAAACGGAAAATTAGATGGAGAGTGGGCTCATATGAGCAGACTTCTGGGGCCAAACTATGGGAGAGGTTGCGCAGGTTGTCAGGGAGTGTGGCTTAATAACTTAACGACCTCATGCAAGACAGTGCAGTCAACATCAGGCAATAAGCAAGAAAAGAATGTCTGTAGCAATTATGGAATTTCCCAGCAAATGTATGGGAGTCATCTGCTGAAGCCTGAGGACGATGCCGTGACAAGACAAACTCCTCCTGCTTTGGCTGAGAAGGCATGCCCCAACAAACATGTTTGTTGGATTTCACTACGCTGCGAGTCGGAATTGCTTTTTTCCTTTCCATTATTCCTATTTATAACCCCAATAGTAGTTTCCATTTTGTTTCCCATTATCCCTAAATACCCCCAATGTACTATAGTAGTTTCCATTTTCTTTTCCATTTGAGCCACAACCGTTAATCTCCATGAAAGGAACTAGTCTTCGGGCGGCCATGGTTTATAATTTCACGCAAATCCTGCTTACCGATAGGGGAAACCCAACACCAATACCCCTAACAAATGCTGTTTACCGATAGGGGAAACCCAACTAAGATGCGGCTGCTTCTGGCAATAAGAACTT
>CAJNIZ010008072.1:0-15193 GCA_905231905.1 Symbiodinium pilosum
AATTTCAGCTGAATATTAGGATTCTAGGTAACAGAAATTCAAAAAACATTTCAGGAACCTTGTAGTTAAGTATGGCGGGCCTGGTACATGTCCAGGTCTAGAGCTGTCCTAGGAGAAGGGGTTTAGGGTTTTAGGGGTTTAGGGGGTTGGGGTTTTAGGATTTTAGGGTTTTAGGGGCTGTGGGTTCAAGGATTTTAGGGTTTAGGGCTCAGGGCTCAGGGTTTAGTGTTTAGGGTTTAGGGTTTGGAGTTCAGAGCTTAGGGTTAAGAGTTCGGAGTTCAGAGTTTCGTTTGCGCTTTTGGCTTAAACCTTGGGGAACCCCAAACCTCGGGGAACCCCAAACCCTACAGTCCAAGCTTGTCCCCTCAATTTCTCGCCTGAACCCAGTATATAGCTAGGGGCTTTTTCTCACAGGAGGCTTTTCGGTTTCTGTGACCTGTCACCAGGTGAACATGGGACTAAGGCCAGGTTTCCTTTGACAAACAATCTAAGGTTCGAAGTACGGGCCCCTAATATGGACCCTTAGGCCTTTTTAGGCCTTTAAAGGGGTAACTTTAGGGTATATAGGAAGTCTATGAGGATCCCAGGGTTAAGGGCCCATACTAGGGGGCCATAGCTTCAACCTTAGAAACAACGGGGCTTGTTACTTTAGATGTTTCTAGTTTTCAGAGTGTGGGCTCGTTGAGACATGTCGTGGATGGTTTAGGGTTTAGGGATTGCTGGATGCTTCCTCGGCATTCTAAGTGACCCCTAACCCTCACACCCAAAACCCGTAAATGGTAGTTTCCATGTTATTTTCCATTATCCCAATATAACCCCAATATTACCCCAATGATCGGCATCTACTGCCCTAAACCCTAAACCCAGGCCCTATTGGATCATTGGAGGCAGCAAAACGATGGCGAAACCCTGTTGCACAAAAAAACGAAGCATGACCTTTGTATACTGTACCTTTTTGAGGGTCCCCATAATAAGGGTTACAATATTTTGGGGTATATATTACTGTACAAAATCTAATAAATTCAAATCGAAATTAGGGAGATTAACCTCGTCGCTAATTTCAATTGACGTTGTTCTTAATTTCAATTCCGAAATTATTTGGGGCGTGATTAATTTCAGATGTACGGGTCGTTTGTGTGTAATGAGATTCTATTGGGGCTCCCTGAAAATAAACTCCAACCCTTCCAACATCTATCTGTTACAGACTGGTTCCAAGAATACATGACATGGATATAATATTAGGGGCCCTATTTAGGGAAGCTACCAATTATGCCTGACTAGGTTTGTCGTTAAAGTTATTTCAGAATAGTCCTCAGCAATCTAAGCCAGAGCCCGTGCCGGCAAACGCTTACTTCAGATCTGAAAGCATTTCATGGAGACTTCGATTGTGGGAGCATTCCCCATGCGAACCATAGTCTAAACTCCTAGATATCCCCTTTAATAACCGCTATAATATTCCCCTAAGGAGTTTAGATTATAGCAAATTATTTGGGCTGGTGCAGAGCTGCGCGCCCTTGGTGAACCACTCGCTTCCCTCGGCTGTTTTTCGAAGCGGAGCTACTGGTCATGCAGCTGAACACTTACAGCCTCTGATAAGTCGTGGCGGCGCAACCACTGGAAGGATCTGAAAAAGACCGGGTCACACCCATCTTTGCAGTGGCTGGCTCTCAGATTGCCGGACCAGGACGATATCTTTTGCAAGAAGCCGCAGGAGCAAATCCGATAGCCATGCGCCCTCTGTGCATGCGTTTTTTGTAGATAACTCGCAACGCAAAGGTCAAGCTCTTGCGCAGAGAAGTTCTGGGAGGCCACGGGTCACCGCCTCGTCCCTTATCGAGTACATCTTTCAGCTCAAAATACAACAATGACCCAGCTTTGCTTCTCGCCCCAACCCCTAAACCCTAGAACCCTGAGTCACCAGACCTCAAACCTGTTTGATTTATCTCGACAGCCTCGTGTTCTGGGTTTGAGGCTTTAAGAACAGAGTTTAGGATGTAGGGCTTAGGGAACAGGGTTTCGGGTTTGGGGTTTAAGGGGCTAGGTTGAGAGTTGACGGTTTAGCCCCCCAGCCCTACGTCAACTCCAAACGCAGGTCCTTAACGGGCTTCGGATTTGAGTTTAAGGTTCGGGATTGAGGGTACGGAATGTAGCACTATGGCTTAGCACATCGTCCTAACATCCCCAAAGCTTCCAAACTAATCATTCTGTTGTTGGAGATACTCTGGATGATGCATGGTCTAGCTATACACACCGACCCTAAACCTGAAAAACCCTAAACCCTGAACCTTAATTGGTTTCAAGTAGGTAGGGTCACGTCGATTGCCAGAACAGTTGAATTCCGCTGTTCGAGTTGGGCAGCTTGGGGCCAAGATGCTATCCAACATCTGGGCCATATAGTTACTAGGGATTTAGGGTTTAGGGTTTACGGTTTTGGACTGCTGGTATGAATACCACTATGATCGTTGCTATTACTGTAACACTTATTTACTATCATTGTTGAAGCTTAAAAGTCATTGGTTCCTGTGCGGGCCTTTAAACTTAGGGTTCTCATACAAATAGACCTCATATGTATGCTACGAAGCCACTGCTAACCCTCTGCAAGCTAGCATGGAGCCTCGAGAAGGACCCTACAAACACTGCTGTCCTACAAAATAAAGGCTATCTGGATTTACATGTGCGCTATACTAAACCCTAAACCCTCAACCCTAGATTTCAGGGTCAGAACTCCTTGAAGTGGAATATATATGGGGGAGTATTTGGGGGTTTATGAGGGGGAATACTATATAGGAGTTGAGATACAGGGTTTAGGGTTCAGGGTTGAGGGTTTAGGGTTACCATATACAACATCCTTTAAGAATTTTAGACTATGAGTCATATCTGTTTGAGCAGCGGAAGAAGGTAGAACCCAAATCTTAGTCTCTCTTCCCCAAAAACCATGGCTAAAAAAGTTTAAACTTTTCTATAGAGACCCCAAAAAGGAAGCCCAAAATGGAAGCCCAAAAAGGCTCAAGTTCTTCTATTGGCTAAGTAAGTAGTACTGTATGCAACTATTGAGAAGGTCTAGGGCTGTGGGTGATTGGGCGATTACATCCCAGAGGTCGTGGTATCCCTGGGGTTATCAGGGTTTCCATATTTTAGTGTGCCAAAAATGCTACCTTGATCAACAATGAACCCTACAGACTTGATGCTGCGAAAGGGGTTAGGGATTAGAGTCTAGGGAAACAACCTTTTTTGGATGGTCCCAAGGTACTATGGCAATGGAGTATAGAGGCAGAAATAATTGCCAACATCGTGTTGAGGTATATTTGAAACCCTGAACCCTAAACCCCATAACCATCCCTGGGGTCCAACGACTCAAATAATAGTGTTTGAGGGCCCAAATACTAGAGTAGGAATGGTATTTGGGGCCTTAAACCCTATTATTGGGGTCCTATATACCCCTTATCCCCCGATAAGCCCTTTAAGGGACCCTAGTATTTGGGTCCTTGGACCCTCAGGGCATACAAGGAACCCAAACATTGGCAACAGTCTAGGCTCCCGCAGCATGCAAGGCGGGTTAACTTACCTTCGGTTAGCTAGGAATGAAGAATGGATCCTTATAGTATCCCCTATACAATTCATTGAAATATTTTCCATGTTCTTTTCCATTCCCCCTAAACCCTAAATCCTAAACCGCATAGTAGGTTCCATTTGCTTTTCCATTCCTTTCTTTCATTCCCAGCTCCCTAAAAGTAAGTTGAAAGCTTGTGTCTGCAGGTTTAGGTTTCTGTCTTTCAGCTTTGGGCGCAGGGGAGCTCAAGTTTAGGGTCTTGGCTAGGGCTTAGGGCTAAGGGTTTAGGGTTTAACCCTAAACCCTAAACCCTAGGGTTTAGGGCTTAAGATCTGGCTCAGGGATTTGTAGCTTCCTACATCAGTCGCAGTGTTACTGAAGCTCAGTGGGCTGAGTTGAAAGCTACGACCACCAAGCCACTGGCATTTGAAGGTTTCCCAAAATTAGGTGTACCATTTTGGGGGTCCCTATATTGAGAACTGTAGTAGTTCGGGGTCAATGTTGGGATCACTATTTTGGGAAGCTACTATTTGGGGCTACTGACAACTCTTCATACTATTATGGGACTCCCCCCCCACGCCCAGAATATTGAAAGGCATCTTATGCGGAATAGTTATAGTACCCCTTAACTAGATAGAACATGGCTATGGGTGTGTTATAATAAGATCCCCATATACCCCATATTCTCTCTGCTTACGGAGGACTTTCATATCAGGGGTGGGGGGCCTGTTCAATATCAGCATCAGGGGATTAACAGGTCTTTGGCTCACCACTTAGGGCTCTGAATTTCCGGTTCTCGTAAGGCTGAGGCCATGTGGTGTTCATTGAGCCAGTGTCGTTCGCCACCTTTGCCGAAGAAAAGTTAAACCTAAACAAACTAGCACTGCTAAAGCCTCTTGCAGCACAAAGCAACTACCTGGTATCGACTTCTCCCATGGTTCAGTTTTGGAACTCGCTGCGGAACATGTGGCATTATAGTATAATATAGTCCATTACAGTACAATATGGTATAATACAATATACTGTTAACACTATATGGTATATTCTTGTATCACACTAAACCTTCCAGTTTTAGACCTTGACGGTTGGCAATCATAGGGTACCACTCATCCTGCGCATGGACAGACAGCGCATGTAGCATGTGGTGCTCTAGCCTCATCAATAAATCCCGGTTTGGATCGCTGAGCTGATAGACACAGTAGCACCTGCATTCTGAGATCTACTTGCAGGTTCATGGGACGTAGTAACTACCTGGGACCGATCTTCTAACCCTATCTATACTCCCCTGATGGCTTTGTAGGGTTTGCCCCAATTAGAAGCAGAGTTCTAAGCCCAGTTCTAGGTAGTTACGACGTCCAACGAACCTCCAACCCTAAATCCTGAAGCTTATACATCCCTACATATCTCTATATACGGCCATGTCCCCTTTAAAGCTGGGCTAAGTCCTAAACTCTCTTCCCCAATAACCAGGGCGAAAAAAAGTTTCAACTTTATTATAGAGACCCAAAACGGCAGACCAAAAAGGCCCAAGTTTTTCTATTGGCTAAGTACGTAAAAGGTAATTAACCTCTGAACTCTGGTTCAGGTTGCAGTAGCTTAAGCCTTCGGTCTGGAGTTCAGAAGTTGAAGTGCGAGGTTAGGGGGGGTTAAGATCTCTGGGGTTGAAGGATTTAGGGGTTAGGACTTAGGGTTTAGGATTTAGGGTTGTAGGATTTAGGGTTTAAGATTTAGGATTTAGGATGTAAAGTTGAAGGATTTAGGGTTGAAGGATGTAGGGTTTAGGGTTTAGGATTTAAGGTTGAAGGATTTAGGGTTGAAGGATTTAGGGTTTGGGATTTGTGATTGGGGTTACAGATTTAGGATGTAGGATTTTGGGTTTAGGGTTTAGGTCTAGACCCCTCCACATGCACCAAATACTGGATGACTGTTAAGGACCCTAAACCCTCAACACTGCGCGATAATTAAGTTATCGTGGTCAGGAAACCATGTTAAATCTACTATATCCAAATTTCCTGAACAGCAACACGGATTAATCGATTCTGGCGACCTTTCGGAAAGACGGAACACGGCAATTTCGCCACCTGGGTCCAGAGCTCATGGGAAAAGACGACCATTGTGCCTCCTACCTCTCTGGCTTTCACTGGGACGTCTGCAGCGAACAGCGACACAAACACTGCTGAAACAGCAACTTTTGGACATGACTTTCCCCAGCGCTAAACCCTAAAACCCTAAAACCCTAAACCCTACAACCCTAAACCCTAAACTCTAAGCCCTAAACCCTATCGATCCTGAGCAGAAAATTCGTCTCAAAACCTTTGACAAGTCAGTATCCAGGAATCTGGAGTTAGGGCTTAAGGCCTTATTCACTGGTGCTTAGAGGAAAGTGGCGGAGTGCATCCCTATAAAGATTAGTATGCAATCCCCCTGTACAGATATATATCTACATATATATATATATAACCCTTTTCTACTGGCGATATTCGCTCCCCACTCCCCCTGCAGCACGGTAGGTTGTTTATAAACTACGTTACGGGAAATTCCATGTGGGTAGTTGCCAGGTGGGTACCCTTACATAAGACTTACATAAAGTTTCTACGGAGAGACGAGAACTGTATAAGGGATGTGTAAGGCTTGTAGGTGGGGAAACTACCCTAAACCCCAAACCCTAAACCCTAAGGCGAGGCCTAGAAAGAGGAACTTGCAACCGTGAGGAACTTGGGACCTGTAAAGGTGCAGAAGGGGGTTTAAGGTTTAGGGTTCAGGGGTTTAGGGTGTAGGGTTTAAGCTTTAGGGGTTTTGGGTTTAGGGATCTACTGGGGAACCAAACTCTGAAGAGTAAACCTTCAATCCTGACACATACCTCCTAAGCCTAAACCCTGAACTATAAATCCTAGCAAATATACCTCTTGAGCCTAAGCCCTGAATTATAAATCCTAACACATGCATCTTAAACCCCATATGAGTAGCGTTTTTTTGGTGGTTGAACCTATTAAGATTATATTCTTTATATAAAATACTATACCCCAAAAAGAGGATATAATCCTACTCTATAAATACTATTCATATCTGAAGTTCTAGACTGTGAACCCTAAACCGCTACGACAAGTGAGGCCACGCCAACTGAGTAAATCGCAATCTCCAAGTCGTCCGAGTCTGCGCGTCGCAGGTAGACCTGTAAAAAAAGTTCAAAGCGTGGGATGTTAGCTGAAGGATGTGAGGCATCTGGGGTTGTTGGATGAGTTCAAGGTCTACTGGTTTGCTGTTAAGGAACTTACTTTAAGTCACTATATTGGGGAAACCATATGAATTACGATATGTATATATATGCCCATTATAGTAACTTATTTTCAGTTCCGTAAAAGCAACCAAGTTTAGGGGTTAGGGTTTGCGACTTGGCTTTTGCAAGATTTCCTCTTTCCACCGCATGACTTTCTAGTGCTTATCGGGCAGTCTGGGGGTGTATGTACATAAGAAAGTATTGTACCCTAAACCCTAAACCCTGAATTGGGATCCATCCCCCAACTTACGGACTTTCATCCTGGATAGGACTCACTCCCCCATAGCAAACGCAAGATGAACAACCCTAAACCCTGAACCCTAAACCTTAAATCCTAAAACCTTAACCCTGAACCTTAAAGACAGCTCGCCTTGTAGCCGGACACTTCAGAACCTGTTTCGCCCTGCAGTGAGCAAGCGAAGGAAGGGTTCAGGGCTTGAAGCTACAGGTTTGGGGTCTAGGGCTTAGGGTTTCGGGCTGAGGGGGTAAAGGAGAGATCACTATGCATAGGAATACATGGGCTTATTGAGGGGGCATGGGAAAGAAATTAAAGACTACTGTACTATGTAGTGGTTTCCATAGATGGGGGCCTCAATGTAGACATCTCATAAATACAATAATCCCGAGGAAGAAAAAAGTGTCGAATTTCCGGAAGCTTCAGTTTAGGCTTCGGGTGCAAAAGTGTAAGGTTTAGAGTTGGCTTAGGGCTTGGGTTTTTCTCACGGCCCCGATACGCTGCAGGGTGTAGTTTGCCCGTTTAAGCTTCAGGCTGGAAGCTTCACGCTAAAACACTGTGGTCAGGGATGCATTTCTGACATGAGCTGTAATCTAAACCCCAAGTATCCCCCTTAATAACCCCCTCTATGATCTCCTATATAACCCCCTTTCAGGAGTCTAGACTATAGCTGATGTAGTGCTGCGGGCTTTTCAAGCCTTAGGTTGATCTTGGATTTTCAGCCGCATAGATCCTGAACATCTGAACCTTCCGCCCCTAAAATGCAAACCTTTAGACTTAGACCTGGAGTCTGTATCGCTAAGCGTTGAGCTGAAACACCTGAGCCACTCAATCTGAACCTCAAAGTCGGCAACGATGCAGCCCTATGCCCGCAACGATGCAGCCCTATGCCCCGACCCCTGAAAGCATCCAACCGCAAATACTCGACCCCAAGTCCCAAACCTCAACCCCCAGTCCAAAGCTACTTCCTCGTGATTAGTAGGAAACTCTGGAAGTGGCGCCTCTACACTACAATAAACCCCATATAACTCGTATAAATACTATAGAACCCCATATAACCCGTATAGAACCCCAAAGAACCCCAATATAAACCTTATAGAACCCCATATAATCCTACCTAAACCCTAGATAACACCCTATAACCCCTATATAAACCCTATATATCACCCATAGAACCCCATATAATAGAGTAGCTTCCTTGTTCTTGCGTATTCTTTCACTCCTTCCTCATCCATACTCATACCTCAAACGCTGAATAACAAGGGTTTAGGGTAGCATCATCCTAATCAGAACAACATCGAAAGTGTTTGCAACTCTAAGTATATGTAGAACCATATACAAGAGTGCAACGTGCTTGCAACTCTATGTGTATGTAGAACCATATACTAGATTGCACTCTCTTTCCCATTCCTTCCTTCCCTACAAAAGTCAAGTCCTCAAACCGCGGGGTGCGCGGGCCTCAGAAGGTACCCATGCCATGCGAACAAAGCTCAAGCCCACCTGGAGTGGCGAAGCCCCCTCCCCCTCATAACAAGCCCCTTAAGGGGGATATAGGGGGGTATCTAGCAGCATATGGGGATATTTACAAGTATATAGGCGTATATGGGGATATGTAGATATAGATAAGGGTACCAGGAGTAACTGTGTTAAATGCTTAGGGTTCAGAGTGTGGGGGTTTCCGGTTCAAAGTTTGGAGCTTGGGCCGTGGGGCTTACATAAGACTTGCAGCCTGGGATCATGGATTTAGGGCTTACGATTTTGGGATTTAGTGATTGGGAGGTATGGGGCTTAAGGCTTCGGGCTTGGGATACAGGGCTTGAGGCTCATGGCGAGCTGGATAGCGGTTTGTTGGCAGTTCAACCAAGCAAGATGATATTCCATATATAGAATACTATACTTAAAAGAAGGACATGATCTTACTCTATTTGGGGAACCATCTTATCCCCAAATAAGATGCTACTCAGTTGAGAATGGGATTTCGGATTTTGCCTTCTTGCGGGGATCCACCACGACTACTTGGAGGTTCATGGGACTTAGTTGCTTCTTTAAACTGAGCCCCAAACCTTGCTCAAGACGTGGGGATCAATTCAGGGGGAGTATAAGAAGGGTTAGAAGCGGAGCTTTAAGTAGGTACTCAGACCCATGCCCAACCTTAAAGGCTAAACCCTAAACCCTTGAAGCTCCAAGTAGGGCTTTCAATTTCAGTGCCCTACTTGCATTCTGGATTCAATCCGCAGCTAGGGTCCCAGGATTCAACCCTATGATATAGAGTTTAGGGTCTAGGATGGAATGTGTTTTTGGAGGATGCTTGAAAGCGAAGCAATGGACGCCCTCCTGTTGCGGTCTAGAGATTGCTCCGGTTCAAACACGTGTGACCCTAAGCAGCTAATCCTGAGCGCCAATGGAGCTTCACCTGACTTAATCACTACTTATACTTGGGTGAGAACGCTACGTGTGACTCAAGGCCAATTAGGGGAGTTATAAATGAGATTCTAAGCCAGTTACAAGTATTTGCTACGTTCCACGATCGTCCAAGTAAGAGCTGAACCCCCAACCCTCTTCAAGAGCTTTTCCCTTCCTCCTAGAGGGGCCTAAACCCTAAACCCTAACCCTAAACCCTACACCTGCATCCCTGCATCGCTTCAGGGGGACCTCAAACCGTATGCCGGCCTCCTCTATGGTCGGCGCTTGCGGCGCATAGGGAGGGATTGGCAGCGTTCGCACCTGCACGTGGCTTTGTGCTTCCAGTGTTAAACTTGGAAACTCCTATATATAATGGAGGATAAAGGGTTCTAGAGGGTGGAATAGGTTCAGGCTTTAGGATGTAGAGTATAGAGTTTGGGGCTTAAGGTGTATGCATCAGGGTTACGCATCATCGATGCGGGTTCGGGCTTGATGCTTTATCATTTATGGATCAGGGCTTAGGGTTTGCGATTTGGGATGTAGGTGTAGGTGCAGTACAGGGGTGATGATGACTCACATGAAGAAAACAGGACAAGCAAATCGAAACCGGGCTTGAATGTATAAAAGTATGAGTATATATATATATATCGAGGGAGAGGGTGTGTGTGTGTGTGTGTGTTTGTACAGGGATTTGTGGAACTAAAGCCGGGTTACATGTCATGGGTACATTGTAGATACTAGCGTTTCCTCATGCATGTTTGAACTCCTTAATAGCAACCCATTGAATGTCTAGGGTTAATAGGACCCCAATATAGACCGCAAAATACTGTAAACCCTAAACCCTAAACCCCAAACCCTGAACCCTATATTCCTCATAGGGACCCCCAAAAAAGTATACCCAATTTTGGCAAATCCGCATATGAAGAGGCTCAGGACTTGCGGGTGCATAGGCATTACATACCAAGTTCTAAGCCCTAAACCCTAGGCCCAAAACCCTAAACCCTTTGCCTTGAAGCCTAAATCCTACGCCCCACCTAAATCCTCCAATGTATTACCTTTCGGTAATCCTGATAAGAGTCCTAACCAAAAAACCAGACCAGATGTAAGACCCTAAACCTCATCGCGTCTCAAGCGTAGGGCTCAGGATTTGGAAGTCATTTCAACCGATCAGTCACAGGCCAAGGGCTGGAAATGTGCCAATACAGCCCCTTTTAGGGTTTAGGGTTTAGGGTTTATGGCTATGGTCGAGTCTATATGGGGGCCCTTGTTGGATCTGAGCCCCATAATACTGTAACTTACTGGTGGTTGGTGGAGAAGACGGGAATAAATCCCTACATACTCCCTTCCCTGCCCCACGCAGGGTAACTCCCGACCGAGGTGTAGTGCATATGAGGTGGTGCAAGATTTCCTGCATCAACCCCTTGAATGCGAAACACACCTGCGCCGACACGCTGTTCCCCCCGAGGCCAATGACGTTTCATGCGGCCACGCGACACCTCAGCGCATGTTCAGGCTTAAGTAGATAAAACCTGCTCTAACCTTGCAAAATCTGCATGACCTAGGCCCTGAGCCCCCCAAATGACCTAAATCTTAAACGCTTCAGATGACCTGAACCCCAAACCCCAAAGTGGCATCTACTCACTGGAGACTATACGTCTAAGCGAATGTGGATATGGCGCAAGGCAAACCAAACAACTCGGCTCGCCAGGATTTGCAGGGCATCCCCTGAACATTCACCAAAACTGGAAGAAAACCTGGCTTCGTGTCTCGATA
Organism: Symbiodinium pilosum; assembly: GCA_905231905.1. Taxonomy (NCBI): domain Eukaryota; class Dinophyceae; order Suessiales; family Symbiodiniaceae; genus Symbiodinium; species Symbiodinium pilosum. The sequence continues at coordinate 11,239 of CAJNIZ010008072.1, forward strand.
CATACAACATATACGTATATGCATCTATGAAAATAAGTTATCAATTGCCTGTCTCTGTATATATATATATGTACATATGTATGTATATACATATGCCTATGCAAGCTGCTAATGGGCCACAGATGTGAAGTTCATGAAATGCTTGCTGTTGCAGTGGTTGCAAGCATCGACCTCCCTCGTCCATACGCACGCCATTGGGGGGGGGGGCTCCGTGCAATTCGGCTTCTAACTTGTTGGACCATACTTGTTGGAGGGACAGGGGACTAAGAAACTTTCTTCAACTGGTTTTACCCTACTGATGATCACACTACATGGCCTTGTACCTGTCACCCCAATTGTAAATACGGATGGAACCTAGTTACATGTAATTAGTCCTTTACTGCCAATGGACCTCCAAGTAGGCTGCTACACGGCCTTGCACAAGTTACCCCATTAAAAGTACAAGCCTCGTGAACCTCCAAGTAGCTACCGAACATAAGTGGGGTATGTAGGGATATAACCCATTATAGCAGTTGCAATTTTCTTTTCCATTATCCTCATATAACCCCAATATACTATAACATAAGGATACACTCCCCTCAAACTGACATCAGGACCTACGAAGAGCAGTGTCCTTTCAAAGGAGGACAGCATCAGCTCTCAGATTTCTTTGAGCAATGCATTTTCAGAACCTTTACAGTGGTGTTTTTAGGTTTATATGGGGTTATATAGGGGCTATATAGGGGTTATGTAGGGATATATAGGGTTTAGGGATTAGGGTTTAGGGCTTCCCAAAATAGGGGTACTGAATCTCGCGGTCCCGATATTCAGAAGTATCATATTTTGGGTCTATACTGGGGTCCCCCGTTTTGGGAAACTAACATAGATCCCCTAAACCCTATACCCTAAACCCCAACCCCCTAACTTTTAAAAGTATTTCTAGGGAGCAGTGGAGATCTGAAAAGAGGTGGGTGACTCCGTCCTTGAACCTCCAAGTACAGTAGCCGCGTCCGCTTTGAAGGCTGCAGTTGCTGGGGCCTTTTCCAGAAACCCAACTGTTCCTTGGATCCCAATAGGGTTTAGAGTTTAGGGTTTAGGGTTCCAAGGCCACATGTCTAAGCCCTCCGCCATAAACTGACCTAGCCACAATCCGGAAATGTGAAATAGCCACCTCGCCAGCAAGAAACAGCCCGAAAGAGTACCGACGCAGAACCCTGGAATTACCCACAAACCCTAAACCCTAAACCTTAAACCCTAAACCCTACACCCTAAACCCTACACCCTAAACCCTAAACCCTTATAACCCCCGGATCTGAAACCGTGCGTCCCAAATCCTGAAATCTGCAGCATCCCTGAAGGACTTGTCCTTTCTACCTTACGAGGACCCCCCCACCCTGTAATAGTGGTATAATAGGAATATAAGAGGACCGTAATACAATCACCATTATCCCTTATGGTCACTATTACTGGGTGGGGGTCCACCTAAGGAGTTGTCCCATCCACGACCCCTACTGAGGGGCTCCTGGTAGAAGCCTCAAGCCAACTCCCCTGGAGCTTATGAAGTAGGGTTTAGGGTTTAGGGTTTAGAAACCCTGCACCCTTACGTCTATAGTCCTCCTTAAGTAGATAGAATATAGGGTATATAGGGAATGTTATTATGATATATCCAAAGCCATATTCCATCTACCTAAGGGGGACTATAAACCCTAAACCCTAAACTCGACACCAAAACCCTCATCCTGGGCCCGTTTGCTCGTAGACGGTCCAGCCCGTCAGCCCCTGGAATCCATGAGTTTAGGGGTTTAGGGGTTTAGGGGTTTAGGGGTTTAGGGTTTAGGGGTTTAGGGTTTAGGGTTTAGGGGTTTAGGGTTTAGGGTCTCAGGGGCTTAGGGTTTAGGGTTTAGGGGTTTAGGGGTTCAGGGGTTCAGGGGTTCAGGGGTTTAGGGGTTTAGGGGTTTAGGGGTTTAGGGTTTAGGGGCCCCTCCAGTGGATACCAAAAAGCCTGCATGACCCCAAGCATGTTCTATATGGGGAATTATGGTACTTTTGTAGATTAAGGCCATGCAGGATTTTTAGTATCAACACTAGCCTCAACCCTGGGATCTTTATATACCTACTATATACCCTTTATGTACCCTTAAGTGTCCCTAGAATCCCCTCAAACAGCCTAAGGGCCCATATTAGGGGCTGCTAGGGATCCGGGATCTTTGCCATATATAGAGGGGAGCTTACGGATATATAGGGTTTAGGGTTCAGGGTGTAGGTTTCGGGTTTAGGGTTTAGGGTTTAGGGTTCAAGGTTTAGGGTGCTGGGTTCAGGGTTTAAGGTTTAGAGTTTAGGGTCTAGGGCGTAGACATTGGACTCTGAAGATATGTAAGAAGAGACTTGTCATGGGGAGGGTCCCAAGTAAGGATCATACAAGGTAATGCAAGAGCACGGGTCACTCATCCCCAAATACTCTAACTAATCCCTAAACCCTAAACCCTAAATCCTTACGGTAGGGGCCCCCAAGAAGTGACCCCTCATTTTGGAAAGCCTCCAACTTTTGAGAGCTCCCTAAACCCTAAGCCCCCTAAACCCTAAGCCCGAGACCCTGAACCTTGAACCTTGAATCCTAAATGCCTGACCCTGAACCTTGAAACCCAGAACCCTCAAACTCCAAAATCTTAAGCCCTTTTTCTGAGAGCCATGCGCCGCCTGGCATTTTAGAATTTGGGGTTTAGGCTTTAGGGTCTAACGTCCTTGAAAGGGGATGTATAAGGCATTATATAGGGGAGTAGCATAGGGGCTCGTAAAGGGGATACTAGGAGTTTAGACCATGGTTCATAGGGGTCATTCTAGAGGGAAAGCATTCTCGCAGTCCAATCTCCCTTACTTGGAGAGTCAGGGGGACTTAGTAAGTAGGTTAATAATGGGGATAACTGGGGATATTTTATCGCTAGTAGGAGTTATTAACCTACTACTAAGTCCCACTGACCCTCCGAGTAGGCAGCAGGAAGTAAACCCTAAACCCAAACCATAATCCACATCCGCACCTCTACACGGACAGTGGTCTGGTTGCTGTGCGTGTTGGCGATGAGCACTTCAAAGAAACCTCTCTCAAATCCGGCGTCTTCATGTTAGCAGAAGTTTAGGGTCTAGGGAGTTTTTCAGTTTAGGGTATGCTAGGTAGTCTTGCTACAAATCTTACCGCCTCCTGTTCATGTTCCCGACATATCTGGGCAATCGTTGTGGTCAGTTTTTCTGTTGCTGCTACTACTGCTGCTACTGCTACTACTACTACTACTACCACTACTACTACTACTACTACTACCACCACCAGCTACTACCAGCTACTACCACTACTACTACGACTACGATGACGCATCAGTGTGCGCTGAAAAAGACTAGATTGTCAAAGTTCTGTACTCCGCCAGGTAGATGGTCTCCGGTTCTAGGGTTTAGGGTTAGGGGTTTAGGGTTTAGGGTTTAGGGTTTAGGGTTTAGAGAGACCAGGGAGAAAGGCAGAAGTCTTGTGCATTCAGCCGGACAACCTGCATCTTGCGCCCTCAAGCCCTAACCCCACCCTAAACCCTGAACCCTAAACCCTGAACCCTAAACCCTAAATTTAAAACCCAGACCTGAAATCCCAAATCCCAAAAACACCCGAGCGCAAAACCCCCATAGCACTAGCCTCAAAGCACCAGATCAAAAATCATGCATCCTATGCCAAAAAGCCCTGACCACAAACACCAAACCCTCGGATTGTAGGGTTTAGGGTTCAAGGCTAACCCTACATGCTAAGCTCTAAAGCTCAAGCCACAAAAACAAATCTACGTGTCGGGCCTGTGGCGCCCTCTGAGCAAGACCTTGGCAATCTTGCTTCCAATGGAAAAATTGAATTGTTTAGGGTTTAGGGTTAAGGGTCTTAGGGTTTGAGGCTTTAGGGTTTAGGGTTTAGGATTTTAGGGTTTAGGGTTTAGGGCTTTAAAGTTTA
>CAJNIZ010008073.1:0-15193 GCA_905231905.1 Symbiodinium pilosum
AGTAGCAGCAGTAGCAGTAGCAGGATTAGCAGCAGTAGCAGCAGTAGCAGTAGCAGCAGTAGCAGCAGTAGCAGCAGTAGCAGTAGTAGCAGTAGCAGCAATAGCGGCAGCAGTAGCAGCAGTAGCACTAGCAGTAGCAGCAGTAGCAGCAGTAGCAGCAGCAGGCTGCAGTAGCAGCAGTAGGCGGAGGAGGAGGAGATTGAGGTGGAGGTTCGCTGCTTTACATTTTTACTGCTCTGGTTTTGTTACTGGCAAATCGTATCAGCACTCTCAGTCTGTTTTGGCAATAATCTGTGGGATACACATGGATACTTGGAGATGTAACTGATGTAACTGAGCTGATGGCAACGTCGACGATTAAACAACGACTTGTTGTCAAACTCCGCGCTTGCAATTGGGTTCTCCGTCTTGCTTCAGGTGCCGGGAATATTTAAAACGATAAGGAAACAATAACGAAATTTGTCCCAACATCTAGCATGCAAGGCCGCAGGCATTTCGGTGTCCCGGTGATCATATATACAAATGTCACCTATTATTGCATCATCGAGCGAGGGCTGGCTCTATTAACCAGCTCAGCTAGATGAGCCCCAAAATGAATTGAGGCCTGAGAACAACATTCAGTTTCAATCGTTTGACGGCCGATATGGCCGACGATAAGGCGAACTCCCAAATTCGATAACAATGCATGTAAGTCCTCTCAAAGCCTTTCACATTTTGCCGCTCACTCAAATGGCTTTCGTAGTAGCATGTGTGCTAGATTGAATTTGTTTGCATATTCGACATTTTTGTTCATGTCGGTATTCGTGTTCGTATCACGTCTTTAGTGCTGACACCCTTGCTAGTACAGGTAGTTTGATTTTTTGCAGCTCCCTGCTGCTAAAGCCTTGAAAATTTGAATCATTTGATGCCTAACTTTGACTGGCCCACAAATACGACCTACATAGGCTCCGATTAAGGGTAGTTCGGGGGTCCTGGTAGCTTCAAGAACTTCTTTTGCCAATGTGAGGAGGTCCTGAAGATACGGGTTATATGGAGATTGTGTAGGGATGTTACGCATAATCGAGAATCAAATGGAAAGCATATGGAACATGAAATCGAAACTGGGTTCCTGTAGGCTTCATGCTGTTGATACCAACAATCTACAATACCGTACTTCCCAAGGTACAAGGTACTTAGGGTCATGGAGGATTTTGAGTATGTACCGTACTTAAAAGCGACCCCCTCACACAATGCTCGGTGAATTAAGGCATCTGGCGGCCGGCTGGAAACGTGTTAGCCCTAAACCCTAAACCCAGATTCCTTTGGTAGGGTTTCTAGGTACCCCCGTAGTACCCTTTTTGTTTTGGGGTTCCCTTATCAAAGCTGAATGGTAGGAAAAAGGATCTCCTTATTATTAAGGGGTTGCTGGAGAACCTAGGTTTAGGGTTTCCAGAAAAGTGATCGAAACCCCAGCACTAGAGCTTTAAACTTCAAACTCCAGCACCTGAACTCTACTCCCTGATTCCCTGAGGCCATATATCCCAGCAAGACCTTTCAAGGGATGTAAAGGTTCCCTAGACCCTGAACTCGTAAACCCTGGGTTCCCCATAAAAAATGCATGTATATATATGTATATACATATCCCAGCAAGATCCTTAAAGGGATGTAAAGGTTCCCTAAACCCTAAAACCCTGGGTTCCCCCTTACAAAAAATTCTAAACCCTAAACCCTAAACCCTCGGGCGACAGGCCTTGCGGGCCAGTGCCCCTGAGCAACCGCGCCTGGAGCTTCCCCATGCAGGCGGGTTTGGACATGAGCTATAGACTCCTGAAAAGGGGTTTTATAACGGCCCATATAGGGTTTTTGGGTTTGGAGTTTAGGGTCTAAACTCCTTAAAGGGGATGTATAGAGGATTATATCGAGTTTAGGGTTGAGGGTTTGAACTCCTTAAGGACATGAGCTATAGCCGAAGCTCCTGAAGGGGGTTTTATAGGGGATTATATCGACTTTGGGGCCTAGGGTGGTCTAAACTCCATAAAGGTGGTTTTGCAGGGGATTATGTATGGTTTATGGTTTAGGGCTTTAAGCTCGTTGAAGGGGGTTTTATAGGTGATTATATAGGGTTCAGGGTTTAGGATCTAAACTTCTTAAGGGGGTTATATAGGGGATTATATCGAGGAGCACTATAGGGGTTGTAAGGGGGGTTACTAGGAGTTTTAGGGGGTTGGGCACGGCTTGGTGGTGCTTTCGGCTTTGGGTGTCTAGGGTTTAGGGATATAGGGTTTAGGGGGTCTGGGTTTAAGGTTCAGGGCTTACGGTGTAAGTTTCAGCTTTTGGGGTTAGAGTTTAGGATTTTTGCGTTTTGAGAAACGCAGATTCTTAAGAACTATTTCAAATAAACAGTCTATCATAGGTCTAGAGGGTTCACGGCTTAAGGGGGCTGGGGGAGTTAGCGTAGGGACGATTGCAGAGGTATATACGGCCAGGATTTAGAGTTGAGGGTATGGGGTTTAGGGCTTGAGGTACAAGGATCTAAGCCCTAAGAACCAAAGCCTTAAAATCTAAACCTTTAAACCTAAAAACCCTAAACTCTAAACAACCCTGAACCCTTAAAGCCCCAAACACCACAACCCCAAAACCCGAGAAAACAAAGAACAAAAAAAACATCCTAAAACCTTCAATCCTAAAGCCCAAAACCCTACAACCCTAAAACCCAAAACCCTGAACCCCAAATCCTAGACACCTAAACCCTCAAACCCTAAACCCTTTTCAGGCTACAGCCTCAGAATTCCTTTTTCAAGAATGCCTCCGGTAGAGTTTGGAAATCCTGCAGGGCCCTAAGGACCTCAATGGGGATATAGGGCTTATATAAGGGTATGTAGGGGTATGTAAGGTTTAGGGTGGATGCTCAACATCCTGCATGACCCTAAGTACAATATATATATATATCTTGGGAGTAATGGTACTATAATGCACTTATATGATAAACCCTAAACTTATATGGTCATGCAAGGTTTTTAGTGTCCACAGTGCTCGTGTGCCCCATGAAGGGTTCGTGCAAGCGGTGAGGTCTATCCTAAGCAAACTGAGGAGTAGGCTCAGATTTGAGTCGTAGGGTTCAGGGTTTAGGGTTTAGGGGATTATGCAAGGGTTCTCAGAGGATAGTCTTCCCATTTCTGGTTTCCTAGATGATTCATTCCATGTTCAAGGATAAAAGAAGATCCCTAGGATTCCACGGTTTCCAAACTCGAGACCCCGAAACCCTGGCACTACAATTGCAGTCATCTGAACTTGAGTCTTTCCACGAGGTTCAAACAATTTCCTGGAGAATCACATGAGAATTTCCAAGCAGATTGGGGTCCACTTTTCAGACCCCAGTTGTATGCTGGGGCTGCCAGAAGGCACCCCGGATTTCTCCAAGCTCCCAAAATGTCCGGCCCGAAAGCACTGCTGGAGTCCTCTCTGAGCCTCAGGTCTAGACCGGTTTAGGGTTCAGGGGGTGTAAGGGGATTGAAGTTTAAAGTTACTGGAATCTTTGGGTTTGGGGTGTATTGCTGGAACTCCACATGTTACGTCAAAATGTTGAGGACATTCCCTTAAACCCTAAACCCGCAACATGTGATTCCGCAAGGTTCGAATGGGAACTGTTCTGGCCCGAGTTCCCCCAAAGCCTAAGCCGTATATCCCGAATCAGTGGATACTAGCACTCCTACATTACCGTACGCCCTGAGTACCTAAATTCGTCTGGAATTAGGGCGTTATAGTATACTGAGGTCATGAAGGAGCTTTAGTATCAACAGACACCAGGCAGGGTTCGCCAGCTTCCACTGGCGGCAGCAAGTGGGGGGGCTGCCAGTGCCCCAAAGAAGGTTGAAGGTGTCCCTGGTTGTCACAAATGGCTTGCTTTGTAACTGTGGGCGAAACTCAAGTGCATCTAGCGGAATTGTGCTTACGGGCCGCGCTATTAGGTCATAGCTACAACTGCAAAGTAGGCTATGTGAGCGCCCTCCCCCAAAGTAATTTGGAAGCCCAAACGGACCCTAAACCCTAAACCCTAAACCCTCAACCCTAAACCCTCAACCCTTCAGAGTATGGTCCTTTAAGCAAGACGCGCCATAAACCTCGGTGGTACTATCGGGGGAAGTTTTGGCCTGAAAAGTCTACAGACTCCCTTAAGTAGATAGAATATGGGGTATATAGGGTTTAGGGTTTAGGGTTATAGTACCCCTCAAAGTAGATAGAACATGGGGTATATGGGGATCTTGTTATACTAAACCCGAAGCCATATTCTATCTACTTAAGGGGGACTCTAACCCTAAACCCTAACAGCCCTAAACCCTAAACCCTAAATAGTAGTTTCCATTTTCTTTTCCATTCTCCCTATATAACCCCTATACAACCCTATATAATCCCTTAAGGGGGACTATAGCAACTGAAGAATGAGGGCTTTTTTATTGAGAGCCACAAGGAGGATGGTATCTGGGAAGTACCAGAAGCCGTTCTACTTGGCTTGGACCCTAACCCTAAGGGTCCATGTACACAATAATTAGGTACTTGGGATTTGGGCAATAGTAATTATAGTATTGTTGTTGGGTAAGTATATGATAATTGGGTACTTGGACCCTTAGGGTAAGCCCTTAACTTTACAACCTAAATCCTTGTCCCTGGAGGTTACTCATTGGTAAACGCGGGGTGTAGTGTTTGAGGATCTACGTGGAAGGCTTGAAGGGGGGTGGGGCTGATCGAGCGGATGTAGCATATTACCTTCATCCAAGGTTTCCTAGACCACGTTAGGGTTTAGGGAACACTATGGTTTAGGTGTAGGGTTTGTTGATTTTGAAAACTGCCTTCCTCCAAGTTAACCCAGAACGCTTAAAAGGGCCTCCTTTAAAAGAGTTTTAGGGTTCAAAGTGCGTGTAAAGGGAGTATTGTGTTTGGACGTATGGGGAGAATTTTCCCCTGATTAAGAAGGAGCCCCAAGCAAATTTGGCATACGCACATTAGCATCCGCTACGATGGGGGAAACTGGCTGTACTCTACGGAAAGCTTCAGACATACCAAGTAGCTTGCAATTGCCGTGCTTCGTTTTTTCACAACCCAGCTTACATGCATATGTGGAAGGTGACCAATTTGTTGCTCACTTGTCCCCTGTGCAATACGACTCCTTACATCTGGGGTACCCCCAAAAAGGGGAACTGAATGTTGACAAACTTCTAGACATCAGATAGACATACTAGACAAAAACATGTAGGGCATGACCACATGTAAGCCTGTAAGCCCTTAAACCATAACCCCTCTGCCAAGCCCTACAATGTTTCTGCCGCAGTGTGACACTGTGATCTTAACTCGTCTTAAGCTTTAACTTGCTCACTTCTCACTGGAAACTTTGTGGCGCGATCCGCTTTTCACTTCAAACCCCCAACTGTGAATTAGAATCCGGAGCCCTAAAACTTCAAACCTAAACCCCGAAACTTCAACCCTAAACCTCCAACCCAAAACCTTCAACCCTAAACCCTAAACCTTCACCCCTCAACCCTAAACCCTAAACCTTCAACCCTAAACCCTATTTGTTTAACGTTCAAGCTCAAAGCGAGAGCGCTACCTTCCTTACCTTGCTGCAGCTTTAGGCTCAAGGCCAGCGGGCCCAGCCTGCGTGGTTACTGCATGCCCAGCCCGTCAACCTACGCACCAGCCGTAAAAACATACCAATTGCTGTTATTCCCTAGGGCTCCAGTTACCAAAATAATGGGAACTGGGTTCTATATACCCTGTAGTTACATAGCCTAGTAACCTACTATTTAGGTAACTGGGAGCCCTAGGGATTATTATCTGGTCATTATTGTTATTGTTATTGCTATTGTTACTCTCATTAGTATTACTATATTACTATAACCTATGCACCAACTGCATGAGTTAATAGAGGTATTTATTCTTGATATTTCTATTCATATTCATGCTTCTATTCTTCCTGCTGTTACTATTATTAGTTATTACTATCAATGATTCTTGTTATTGTTATTCCCATTATTGTTATTTCTATTGTATGTACACTGTTTGGGGTCGCGGGTTCAAGTTTATGTAGAGTTTGGCGTCCAGAGGTTAGGGTTTCGGGGAAAATTCAGTTCAAAATGTATTGGACAATTGGAAAGCATCATGCACAATCAGTTGAACATATTGTTATATAGGCGGTTTTTGGATAAACATGTCCCTTACAATTGGTGGACATGGGTCCTTTGATGGAAAATCAAATGGAAGGCAACATGCACAATTAGTGGAACAGTTGGCTATATAGGGTTTTTTAGGGATAACATGCCCCGTACAATTAGGGGACATGGTTCCTTAGTGGGAAAATTAGTATATTAGCGCCTATACTAAACTACCAGAGGGACCCCTATGTCCACCCCGAGTGGTCCGTTGGCACACCAGATATTAACAGTAGGCCATATGGGTAGGATTGGGGTTCAGAAAATTTGGAACTTTTTTTTTTCGGATTCAGGAGTCAAGAACTACCGGTGAACTTACAGGTTTAAGCGTCTAGCGTGCTTAATTGAAGTTCATCAGTTCCAAGGGCTTTCAGCACAGGTTGCGGAGTTTGGGTCTTGAATTTAAGCGTTGGGGTTGGGGGTCTTCAGCTTAAGCTTCAGGGTTTTGATCGTTTCGTCGTCTTAGTGTTTAGAAAGTAGGTTTCAGGATTTGGGGTTCACAATTTTGACATCAGAGTGTAGGGTTTAGAGCTTAGATTTCAGGGTTAGGGCTTTAGGACTCTGAACTTAGGCCTTAGGACGGAGAGTATAGGGTTTAGGTTCCAGGATTAGGGTTATTTGTTTTAGCACTTTGGTTTTAGAACGTAGGGTTCAGGATTTCCTAAACCCCAAAACCCTAGTTGTAGGATTTAGGGTTCAAGGTTTGGGATTTAGGGCTCAGGGCTTCGATTTCCGGATTTAGGATTTAGGCCTAAGGGTTCAGGGTTTTGAATTGTAGGTTAGAGATCAGGGTTTACAAATTAAGTTTGAGGCTCCAGGGTCTAGAGCTGAGTTTTAGGGTTCAGGGCTCGGGGTTTTGAATTTGGGCGTGCGGAGTTAGGGTTCAGGGTTTGGGATGTGGGCTTTTAGGGTTTAGGGTTCGTTAAATAGGTCAGCCCCAAACCCCCTAGCATCACGATTCCGTACTCTTGATAGAACCCTTGAACCCTAAATTCTGAACCCTTAACTCTCAACTCCTCAATTGAGGACGTCACGGCAGTAATCATGGTGTACTTTTTAGGGGGCTCGGGAGCCTAGTCCTAGGCTAGAGGCTTCCAACCCCTATATAACGGGCTTACTGGGGCCTCAAGGAGGAGGCTGAGCAAAATCTCTTCCGACAACCAAAGCCAACTCCATGGTGCCTTTGTTTAAGTTTCAAGGGTTTAGGGTTTAGGGGTTTAGGATTCAGGGGTTTGGGGTTTAGGCCGGCCAATTTAAAGCACCTCAACCTGACCTCACCTTAAATGGTGATTTATATAGGGGGTAGTACCAAAATGGCCTTAAATTGGGAATTGGAATTAGTCTAAATTACCCTGTAGGGTAAGGTCATCCCAGCAACCAAGTCCTCTTCTTCGCATCATTTCCACCTATAGTCCCCCTTACGTAGATAGAATATGGGGTATATGGGGATCTTCTTATCATATACCCAAAGACATATTCTATTTACTTCACGGGGACTATAGACCCTAAACCCTAAATAGTAGGTTCCATTTTCTTTTCCATTATCCCAATACGATCCAGTATAACCTTAATATTCTATCTACTTCAGGGGGGCTATAGACCTGTATACTTGCACCTACCCTGAGCCCTGAGCTGGCTACTAATTACACCGCTCTGTTCCCAACTAACCTGAGGGTCCAAGGACCCAAAATAATAGGGCTCCTTTAAAGGGGTTCTAGGGGGACATATAGGGTTCATGGTTTAGGGTCCAAGGACCCAAATAATAGGGTTTTAGGGCCCAAATACCATTAATAGTATAGTATTTGGGCCCTAAAACCCTATTTGGGTCCTTGGACTCTTCGGGTAACTGCACACGCTGAGGTAGCACAGTAGCTGTTCTGGATCCTTCTACTCTGCGCAAGTTGCAGCTACGTCGCCCGACCTCACCCCAGAAATGGTTCCCTCATTCAGAAGACAATCCCAACACGTCCTTTCCTTCAGGGTTTGGGAATGCTACAATTTAGCTAACTTTTTCTGGAACATGCAGCGTCCGGATGGCAGCAACCGCTATGCCAGCATCGCCGGCTACTCGTCAACTCACGGATTTAGGGTTTAAGGTTTAGGGGCTTAGGATTTTAGAGTCAGGTATGAGTTTTTCAGGTTGAGTTACACGTTCGGCTATGTCTACTTCTACTTGGGGTGGGTTTTTGGGGTTGGAATGCTTAGCTTTTGTAGGCTAAACCCCAAATCCTAAACCCTGAATCCCTAAATCCAAAACCCTAAACCCTAAACCCCTAATTTTGGGAAACCCCTAGGTGCGAGTTTTTCCTAGCCATACCCAGCTCCGTGTGCCTACGCTGGCAACCATGTACTTGTTGGAGCCTTCTGTCTAGATAGGGCTTAAGTAGTAGTTTTTTTATTTGGGGATACTATGGTACCCGTAATAGAGTAAGATTCTATCCTACTTTCGGGGTATAGTATTCTATATAAGGAATATAACCTTACTAGGTTCAACCACCTAAACCCTAAACCCTAAACCCTAATCTTACTGGGTTTAACCACCAAGAAAACACCACCCAATTGGGCTTGTCTTAGTGACCCTAGGCAGCTCAGGGGAGTATGAAGAGGTCTAAGGGTCCAGGGTCCCAAATACTAGGGTTCCTTTAAAGGGGTTGCTAGGGGGATATACAGGGTTTAGGGTTAATGGTATTTGGGCCCTAAAACCCTATTATTTGGGTCCTTGGAATCTTAAGGGAGGTCATACGGGTCTAGGAAAGAGCATCTAGGGCGTGTTGCTTCAACCTTTTACTCCATGGCTTAACCCTGAACCCTAAACCCTAAGCCGAGAGGGCATACTTTGTACCGGCTTAGGCATGTTCTGATTCCGTGATGCAATTCGGATGGTTCCAACAACCTTGGGCCCCCGTGGACCTTACCTGTAACCCCAATTACCTACAGTTTTATGGGTTATGCATATCAATCAAGGGGCAATTACTACTAAACTGGAGGGTTTGGGGGTTACAGCTTGCAGTTAAGGAGTCAAGCTTTACCCAAAGTCCTTTTCTGATGATTCAGTTCTCTGCGCTGGAGCTTACACTGCGTACTCTGTGGCCAATTGTGCATTTTCAAACGGGCTGTACGTAGCAGATGATGCCCTCAGCCGGAAGAAGGCTTCCAGAGTATGAGCCGAAATGATCAGGGTAGGAAGTTGGAGTTATTAGATATGAGTATAAAGTTTCGGCTTGAAGCCTCATGCCCGTGGTAAAGGTAGGACCCTTGTGGTTGCCCTGAGTTACACCCCAGGTGCTACTTGCAGAGGCTCTCGGGACTTGGTAGCTCCTGATAGCCGGGGCTATAACTCGTCATAACTCTGCTTAACACTGGATCAATCTGTATAAAGGCAGTTCCAGGAAGTATAAGTAGGGTTACCGCTAAACCCAAACCCTAAGCCCAATTTCCTCAAAGGAAGGAACTCGCGGCATTCGCAGCCGCTACTCGTCCTGAAGGCCTACAGTTTTTGAATTTACGCTTCTGCGCAGAGTATGCGGGTTTGGGTTTCAGGTTGCGGCACCCTGAGAATCCTAAAGCGCTCACCCCAGACCGTGTCAGTCAATCACGGATTGCAGCCCTACACCCTAAACTCTAAACCCTCAACCCTAAACCCCTGAGGTCAAAGGGGGCCTGGGCCAGGATTTCTTTCTTCTGTCATTTCGGTGATCTCCTTAGGAATCATGTTTTTCTCTCATCCTATAGGGTTTAGGGTTTAGGGTATAGTGAATAATTTCTATTATAGGTCAAGGGATTAGAGATTTAGTGAATTTAGTGCGCTCAAACATCACCATTGTTGGCTGGCAAACGGGCGTCACAACAACCCCAATTGGATGTTTATTGGTGCATATTTGGGACCCGAAACCCTAAACCCATATTGGGGCTATTTGGGGAACGCTGTGGGCGCTAAGGGTGTTGGCAGGGAGAAATGCAGAACAAGGCAGTCCTTGGAGGGTTCAGGGTTAAGGGCTTTGGGTTTTGCGTTTTAGGGCTTAAGGCTACTTGGCTATCTTCTGCCTGGCTGTTAGGACTTTAACTTTTTGAGTTCCCTACTTTCTATATTAAGGAGATTAACAGTTTAACTTTTTTTGGGGGGGTCCTGAAGACAGCTAAGGCTTATATAGGGTTTCAGATGATGTTGGGCTTAAGAGTTTAGAGCTTCGGTTTCCTGGTTTAAGGGAGTACCCGAACCCCAAAAGTATGTAAAATAATAGCCTTTATGCTTCTTATTATGGGTTTAGGGCGATTATTTTACCTACTTTTGGGGTCCAGGTAAGGCTTAGGGGTTGTGTTTTGGGGCTTAGGTTTTGGGATTGGTGCTGGGGACTGTGTACCTTCGCCCCAACTAACATGGAACTCCACATTCCGAGACGGTGCTTAATTTTTGTGACAGAAGTTTTCTTAGGCATTCCATATAAGTTTGGCGGGTGTATGTGGGTTTAACCTGGAATTAAAGCAGAATTGAGAAGAACAGTGTTATATTTATACGTTGATTTAATGAGGAGTTAAGAACCAAGGACCATCCAGGCCTGTTGGAACCATACTTGAATCGAGTAGATTTACTTTGGTTTTCAAGTTGTTTGCGGTATTTCTTGCAGAACTTTCCACGAGAGAGTGGACCTTCGGTTCAATCGGATTTGTCTTCAATCAGGTTTTATATGGGGTCAACGTAATTTCAATAGACATTCACGGCATCCCATTTTCACCGATGTGGACTTTAGCTTGCACAGAGAAGCAGAATTATCCACGAACGACTGAAATCCCAAGTCAGGTATGTGTGCAATTCTCATTAAGCCTAACTGGAGTCTGTCCTTCATCCAAGACTTTGAAGAACCTACTCCAGAAATGTGCCCAGTGTATTTCTCTGCAACAGATAGACTAGGGTTTAGGGTTAAGGGTTTAGGGTTTAGGGCCCTAGACCCTAAACCCTAAGCCCCTAGAGACTTTGCAGCAAGCACTTTTGAAAGTTAGCTGAAAGTATTGTACTCAGTGCCCTTGAAAAGTCCGGTCCCAAAGGCCGACGGTGTTGTATTCAAGATTCTGTCCGCAAACACTAAACCCTAAACCCTATATTTGGAGGACAGTACAAGTCTTCAGGATTACGCTGCTTCATGGCCAGTATAGCCTCTTCACTCATCAAAAGCACCATGCTGCCCCTGACAAAACCTATGCTGTTCAAGCGGACCCCTCCGAAATTCGTGTTTATAGGGCGTTTTTAGGGGCAGTTAGGCATTTTTAGCCTTCAGGACTGATTCTTGGGAGCAGTGCCGCACTTTAATCCCTAAACCCTATAAACCCTAAATAGTAGTTTCCATTTTCTTTTCCATTATCCCTATATAGCCCCATAACCCCTTGTAATGCCCTCAAGACCCCAAAAGCTCAGCCCAAGCTCTCGAGTTATTCCATGCGTGGGCTTTGGGATGGTCTAGGGTTTTAGGGTTTAGAGTTTTAGGGTTTAGGGTTTGGGGTTTAGGGTTTTGAGTTTACGGTTTTGGGTTTTGGGTTTTAGGGTTTAAAGCTTTAGGGTTTAGGGTTTTGGTTTTGCGTGGGCTTTGGGAGGAGGGCCCTACAGAGAAAGGATCTCTAGTCCAGTAAGAATTGTCTAAGCCCTGTAATTAGCTAACAAATACAATTTCACACGTAAGACGATATGTGCCTACACACATACTTTCGTGCATAGGTCTATGTATATACGAAGTTCATGTATAATTTTCTACAGATATGTCTGCGACGTTTAGCTCTGCACCCGAAAACAATAAGTATGCATCCGTGCTTATGGAATGATATTCTGATTCACCCTCAACCCTCAACTTATGTGTATCTCTAGATACGCAAGCTAAAACCCTATAGCCCTTAACCTAAACCTTAAACCCTAAACCTTAAACCCTGAACCCTAAACCCTAAACCCCTACACCCCTAAACCCCAAACCCTACACCCTAAACCCTAGTCCCTAAACCCCTATAGCCCTAAACCCTAAACCCTGAACCCTAAACCCCTATAGCCCTCATCCAAAAAGCCTTCTAGGAACCCCAAATATCCCCATTATTAACCCACTTACTAAGCCCCCATGCTGGGTTGCTGTTAAGGAACTTAAATTAAGTTACTATATTGGGGAAACCCTATTATTTACTATACATATACCCATTATGGTAACTTAAATTAAGTTCCTTAACCCCCTATATTCCCCCAATTTCCATTTATTTTTCCATTTTCTTTTCCATTTGATTCTCCATTATAGGGGGATAATCCCTAAACCCTAAACCCTATAGTAACCCAGTTATTCACCCACTTACTAAGCCCCCCATGACCCTCCTTGTAGGTGGGCACCTCCAGTCTGATGGTCTCTGCTTGGGCCCCAGCATGTGTCACTTTTGGTTAAAGGTTTTGGGTTTGGGGGTTTTGGGTTAAGGTTTTAAGCTTTTGGGTTTGGGGGTTTAGGGTTAAGGTTTTAGGGTTTTGGATTCTGGGTTTGGAGGTTTTTGGTTAAGGTTTTAGGGTTTTGGGTTTTGGCTTTGGGGTTTAGGGTTAAGGTTTTAGGGTGTTGGGTTTTGGGCTTAGGTTCGGCGGTGCAAGTTTGAAATTTGGGTATGCTTGGGGGGCTTGGGATACGAAGTTTGGCGAGACAAAGTTTCTGGGCAGCTGAGGCTTGCGTCTAAAGTTTCAGGATCCAAGTTCTGGCAGAAGTTCCGCTCTTTGCAGGGTTTGGGAACAGATTAGGGCAGGTTTGAGGGATTCGGCGTTTTGGAAGTACGACGAGTACGAGTAGTAGTAGTAGTAGTAGTCGTCGTCGTCGTCGTCGTCGTCGTCGACGTCGTCGTCGTCGTCGTAGTAGTAGTAGTAGTAGTGGGAGGAGGAGGAGGAGTAGGAGGAGTAGTCGTGGAAGTATTAAACGTAGAACTCAGCATTTAGTAGGCAGTAGGTAGCAGGTAGGTAGGCAGGTAGGTAGGAAGGTAGGAAAAAAACAATGTTCTGGGACCTACAGCTAGAATTCCTGAAGCCCTGAAGTTAAACAGGCGCAGCTTTGAGCCCTATCGGCAACGCATGTGAATACAGCTTTGTCGCTTCTCTATGGCAAGTATGGTGTTCATTTTACTAAATTCCCAAAGGTTCCACATATACAACCATTAGGGAATTGGGACCCATATTTCCTTCTATAGTATGGTATGTTGGGGCCTTATTCCCTAATAGTTGTATATATGGACCCTCTAGGATTGTCGCAATTTGGCAGTATACTCTAAACTCCCTAACCCATCCACGCACGTCTATAGTTTGCGAGGACTTGGAGATAATCAAAACATCATGTCCTCTTCCTATGGCCATTATCACACTTTGGTAACCCTTGAGAAGGAAAGTTCCACAACCCATGAGTGCCCCAGCATACCTAAATAGTTGTTTCCACTTTCTTTTCCATTATGCCAACATAGCCACAATATTACCCCCCTAAACCCTAAACCCTAAGATCCCCCCCCAGGATGATTCCGGGCAGCGTTTGCGGCTGGCGCTGCTCTCGCAGCTTATCGAGGCCGACCTGCAAGTTCTGCCCGGGGTATTGGGTCATTGTAATGTACGTTTGCATCCTTCCGAGGTCTACCCTAAGCCCTGAACCCTATACACCCCCATATATCCGCCGTATACATCCTCCTAGAACTCCTAATCCTGCGAAGTCTTTCGCCAGCAGGTCATCGATGAACTTCGTCGGCGAGGCTATCAGGCAGACCCGGCCGTGTGCAAATTGGTGGTTAATTTACCAAACAGGCCCAAGTACTCAACCATTGGATACCTGGGCTTTGGGCATTAGCAACTATACTACAGGTTTTGGGTCAGTATATGATTCTTGGGTACTCGGACGCTTAGGGTTACTTCTGGCTGGCAAGGGATGCAGGAATGGAACTACTCAGGTGGCCCTGGGGCCGGGGAAGGATCTGGAATTCAGGGCTCTGGATTTTGGACTTTAAAGGCTTAGGTTCCAGGCTTTGGGGTGTCGAATTTCGAGTTAAGGTTTACGCTTCATAGGGCTGAGCATGAAGGAGCGAACCCCTGTAGGTTCCCATGCATTTCTCCGATATAGTTGTCCTAGAAAGCCTAAACCGTGCCCCCCGCTTCAATTTAAGCGCCAGAAAGATTGCTCTGAGCCATTTGGGCGTTTCTCAAAGTAGGGTACCATACAGATGAGAAAGGCCTATGTGATTATGTGAGCTACGAACTAAGTTTGGGGGACTTATGGGGATGTATGGGGGTTTAAGGGGGACCTTTAAGGAATATGCTATAACTTCCCTAACCCTAAACCCTATAAACTCTAAATCCTAAACCCTAAACCCTTACACCCTAAACCAGAATGTATGGATGAAACCTCTGGGGGATGACATAGGGCGCAGGGCTCTACAGGGCCTGTTTGTTTTTGAGAACTGACCGTTTTGGGGCGTAGGGTTTCGGGTTTAGGGGTTAGGTGTAGAACTCGGGTTACCCTAGGGGTCCAAGTTCTTAAGAATTATGTACTTGCCCAAAACCTGTACTATAACTTGTCTTACACCAGACCCAAGTACCTAAGTATTGGGTACTTGGACCCTCTAGTCTAGACTAGACATCATGGATTAGGTATGCACAATCAGATTCAAGGCCCAAAGTAGGGGATGGCGCGGCATCAGCAGGCATCCATCCGTGAATCCTTTTTCGGCCGATGTTTTGTTCCCCTGTGTCGTCTTTTCTAGATGGCCGGTTCTCGTGGAGAGAGACGGGCGCAGAGACTGACTGCCGGGCGTGAGGGAAAGATGGGTGTGGTACTCGCGTTCCCGGCGTTCAGCTTCGACCAGTACAACCTGGGTTGCTGTTAAGGAACTTAAATTAAGTTACTATATTGGGGAAACCCTATTATTTACTATATATATATACACCCATTATGGTAACTTAATTTAAGTTCCTTAACAGCAACCCAGAAAAGGGTCTACTCTGGGCAAAGTACAACTACCTCATCTGATCTCACTTT